>JAYKKT010000079.1:8747500-8750000 GCA_036023115.1 Brasenia schreberi | reverse complement strand
TGGGAAGAGTTAGATAAGGTGATTCAAAGGATTCTGCAAAGGGAGATGATTTGTTTAGGAGGAGACTTAAATGAACATGTCGGTAAAGAGGCATTAGGATCTCAAGGTATTCATAGAAACTTTGATTTTGGGGATATAAATGAGGAAGGTAGAGAGAGATTTTAAATTTTGCTATGACATTTGATCTCTTTATAGTCAATACAATCTTCAAAAAATGAAATGAACATTTAATTACTTATAAGAGTGGCTTATCACAAACACAAATTGGTTACTTTATTTGTAGAAAAAAAGATAGAGCATGTTGTAAACATTGCAAGGTAATTCTAAGAGAAAGCTTAATCACCCAACATCGACTTTTAGTTATGAATTTACAAATAAAAAAATGGGCAAAGAAGAAAAGAGTACATTGAGCTATTCGGACTAAATGGTATAACCTCAAAAGCGAGAAAGAAGATATATTTAAACAGAAAGTCATTCAAGGAAATGTGTAGAATTATGTTGGCACACCTTCTAATATGTGGAATAATATGGCTATACATATTAGGAAAGTGGTGAAAGATGTATTAGGTGAATCTAAGGGAGGTATACCGGCACAAAAAGAAGCTCGGTGGTGGAGTGAAGTAGTACAAAATAAAATCAAGGCAAAGAGGGCATGTTGCAAATTACATTATGCCAAGAAAACTAGTGAAACTTTAGAAGCTTATAAGGAAGCAAAGAAGGAAGCGAAAAAGGCCGTTAGTGAAGCAAAAGCTAAGATTTGGGAGAACTTATATAAAAAACTCAACTCAAAAGAGGGTGAAAGAGATATTTTTAGGATAGCTAGGGCTAGAGATAAGAAAACTAAAGATCTTAATTATGTTAGATGCATAAAAGACGAGGATGAAAAAATTCTAGTGGCAAATGATGATATAAGAAATAGATGAAAAAACTATTTTTATAATCTTTTTAACGAAAATAAAGATGGTAGTATTAGTTTAGGAGATTTAGCTAAGTCAGAAAAGTATATAAACCACAATTTCTACATACGTATTCAAAAGAATGAAGTCAAAGAGGCTCTTAAACATATGAAGGGTGGTAAATCGGTAGGACCAGATAATATTCCTATAGAAGTTTGGAAAATACTAGGAGAAATAGGAATCACTTGGCTCACAAGACTATTTAATGAAATATAGAAAAACCAAAAGATGCCCGAGGAATGGAGAGCAAGTGCACTTATACCCATGTATAAGAACAAGGGAGATATTCAAAATTGTGCGAATTATCGAGGTATTAAGTTAATGGGTCATACTAAGAAATTATGGGAAAGAATTATCGAACGTAGGTTAAGACAAGTATCAAGTACAACAGAGAACCAATTTGGAATCATGCTAGGCAAATCTACTATTGAAGCGATTCACCTTTTGAGACGTCTTATGGAACATTTTAGAGCAAAAAAGAAAGACCTTCACATGATATTTATTGATCTAGAAAAAGCTTATGATAGGGTACCGAGGGAGGTTTTTTAGAAAACTTTGGAAAAAAAGAGGTATATCCCATTGACATATATTAACCTTATAAGAGACATGTATGATGGTGCAAAAACAGGTGTGAAGACTCATGAAGGAATGACAGACTTCTTTGAAGTTAATATTGGGTTACATCAAGGATCAACTTTATTTATAATGGTGATGGATGAGTTAACAAAACATATTCAAGATGAAGTACCTTGGTGTATGTTATTTGCAGATGACATTGTATTAGTGGAGGAGTCTAAGGAAAAAGTAAATAGAAAATTGGAACTATGGAGAGAAACATTAGAAAGCAAAGGCCTCCGACTTAGTAGAACAAAGAAAGAATATATGGAATGTAAGTTTGATCATTTGGTTACTTCAGAGGACATAGAAATTAAAATTGGCACACATTGCATTCCCCAAAAGGAAAGTTTTAAATACCTAGGGTCAATTTTTCAGAGTGATGGAAGAATTTATGGAGATGTTACACATAGAATTAATGCTAGTTGGTTAAAAATGGAGAGGAGCATCAGGTATTCTTTGTGATAAGAAGATACCATTAAAGTTAAAAGGTAAATATTATAGAGCAGCAATTAGGCCTGCTATGTTTTATGGTTCTGTGTGTTGGGCAGTTAATCATCAACATGTACAAAAGATGTCTGTGGAAGAAATGAAGATGTTGAGATGGATGAGTGGTCATACAAGAAAAGACCATATACATAATGAGGTTATTAGAAACAAATTAGGAGTGGCACCAATAGAGGATAAAATGAGAGAACATCGTTTAAGATGGTTTGGACATATAGAAAGAAGATCAAAAGAAGAACCTTAGAAAAACTAAATTTGAAAAGTATTAAAAGAGGTAGAGGACGATCACAAAAGTGTTGGAAAGAAACAATAAAGAATGATTTAGCTTATTGGGAGTTAACTGCTACCATGGCACACGATAGGGATATGTGGAAACAAAGAATCTATGTAGCCAACCCCGTCTAGTATGGGAAAAGGCTTAG
>JAYKKT010000079.1:8590000-8745000 GCA_036023115.1 Brasenia schreberi | reverse complement strand
TATAATATAAAGTTAAGGCAAAGGTAAAAAGGTATTTTTTGTTATATATTTGTTATTACTTATACTTCTAACTCATAAGTAATGAATATTTCTAACTTCTAAGTATATTGTATTCTTTCTTTTATTTTCTTTATCGACAAATGCAAAGAGATACAAGAAAAGCAAGGAAGATCCATATAACCCACTTAGGTATGAAAATGTTAATATTTTTTATGATTAAGTCGAAGAGGAAGAGTCTCTTATTATCTTAGAGGATACAAACGGGAGTGCAATAGGCAAAAGCAAAGATTGGAGATGACGATGGCAATGATGATGATGATGTCGGTGGTGACCCTGTTTATAATGCTTATGATGCATATTATCCACGTTTTGTAAAATGAAACAATGAAATTGAACGATTGTAGTTTATAATTTTGTATATGTGATGTAATAAATTGTAATCTTAACTTTGTAAACTTTAATAAGCATGTTGTTGTTGGTATATTGTTAACTTTAAGTTTAACTTTCTTACTCTTGTAGCCTCATGGTATTAGTTTATTGATTATGAAAATGTCATTTTTAATTGCATTGTGATTATGTTCTCTACCACTTGGTTACCTTCTATTTTTTAATTGAAATTTTTCCTATGTTTTTATTTTTTTGAATTTTTTATGAATTTTACTTTATTATTCAATATTTAATATCATATAATAGATTCAACACGATTATCCCATATCGGTGCCCCTTACGATACAGGCACAGATACGCTAATTACAACATTGGTTTCCAGATTCTATTAGTTTCTCATCTTAGCCTTAGCCAACAAACATGAATACCTAGCATCACTCTAGACACATAACTCATTTTGTGTGAATTGGTTGTGGAACCATGTCTCCTTTTCCTTTGTGGATTCTTCTATTTCACAAGAATCACAACTAGAACAACCTCCTCTACTTTTTTAGTTCAGCACCAACTTCTATAATATCTCTCCTTCTCCTTCTATTTAGTTCCATCATGAAGCCAAGTCATCTTGCTTGACCATGATTTCCAAGAATAACATGAAGTAGTCCATGTTAGATCCTTAAAGGAGACAAAATGCTGAATTTTACCAACCTGGATCTCCCTTACAGAATCACTCCATAAAGGATGTTGAACACAGCCAGCTACTGCCAATAGTTGCTAACTGTAACCATCCTGTTGGACATCCGGTAAGCCTTGGATATCAACAATCCAACGTCTTAATTTGGCCTTCTAACGATGTAGGGGGCAGAGTGGTTGGGCTATACTTATTAGCCGGCCCACCTAGGATAAAATCATGGCTCTGGCACTGATCATTCCCTATATAGTTGTGTCTACATTAAACATGGATTTGAAGACAACACAAAAGTATTCCAGTCCACTACTAGGTAAATATGTTCATGGACATGTGTGATGCCCTACACATGCACCTTGCCAAAACCTTTATATGATTATTTTTCAAAAAGCTCTGAAAAGACTATTTGTACAAGTTTCAGATTTTCAATACCTTGCATATGGGTACAACCGTACAAGCAAAACATTTCCTCTGGATGCGGATACATTAAGCATGGATCTAAAAAGCATCAATTGCATCCATTAAGAATTGATTGCAATAAGTATATATTTGTGTCCATATGCAATGCCTTAAACACATGCATCAAAACCAAAATCTAGCCTTTCTGTGATAAGTGAGGTTGTCTAGGTTGGTTCTCCGACCTCATTATGAGCTATCATGGGTCATACCCCATACTATCTCCAAAAAAAGCAAGATTAAGTTTCACTGTTTCCTTTCAAGACTTTTGAGACCTTTCTCTGCCTCTTTTTGAGTACCCTATTTAACTGCTCATACTTACTAGAGCTCTATTTGCTCATCTCTTCAAATGATTCAACGACCTTAATCTCATCACTCACATACACATGCAGATGAAGATCAATGTTGTAAAAGAAACAAAATTGCAAATCAAGAGAAGGTAGTCTATGGTTTCATCTGAAACACTGATTAATGTGGTTTCCATGTGTTTCTAAAGCTCCTTTCGAGGAATTGAGACCTCTTTCTAGGGATGATAGAAACCTGTCAGTTCCAAAAAGACAAACTCACTTGCTATGAAATAGAAGCAAGTGGTTCAGAGCAAAACAAGTGCACTTATAAAGGAAATAAGAGGAGAAAGACATATTAGAAACAATATACCTGCCCAAGCATTGCAGCTTCTGCTTCAATACCACCAACTCCCCAGCCAGCAACACCTAACCCATCAATCATGGTCGTGTGAGAATCAGTACCAACAACACTATCTGGATAGAGTATACCGTTTGTGTTGAATACAACCCTGCCCAAATATTCCAAGTTGACCTAGAAGTTGACAGCGCAAAATTGAGCAAGAAAAGTTAGCAGAGAACAAAATTTGCCAATACAAGTATCTGTAAACAATGCAACAAAGTCTTAAAGGGTAATTCACCTGGTGAACGATACCAGAACCAGGAGGCACAACCAGCATGTTATGAAAAGCATTTGATCCCCATTTAAGGAAAGCAAATCTCTCCTTATTACGGCTGAACTCAAGCTCCATGTTTGCCTGGACAGCATTTTCGGATCTAGCCAGATCAACCTGGACAGAGTGATCAATCACGAGGTCCACTGGCACCTACATCGGTAATATAAAATATTCAAAGATGCTGACAAGTTCAGGAAGATTCGGTTGGCACTTGTGTAAATACATTTGCGAGCACATGAATCGAAGACAAACACAAATTCATGTATAAAGTACAAAACTTATTCTCAAAATCAATAGTTCCTTGGACACTGATGCCTTCACAGATCAAAAATTGCTAGATGAATTGAATTACAGTTAACAGATGCAGTTAAGAACTATGAAGCACATGGAAATTGAAAAATATCGGTAGAAATGTAGCCATACCAGCGGATTAATCTTGTCCGAGTCACTTCCAAGATTGTTCATAGCATCACGCATACAAGCAAGGTCGACCACGGCTGGCACGCCAGTAAAATCCTGCAGAAGCGAAACAAAGTAACCAACTTTCTTCATGGAAGAACGAAAATAAGGATGACCAGACCCACGTTAAGATTTTGGTGATGGTTCACACCTGCAACAGCACACGGGCAGGCTTGAACGGAATCTCAACCTGCTTCGGGGAAGTATTCTCCCAATCTATGATCTTCTCAACATCGGCTTTCTTCACTTGAAATTCGTCGCAGTTACGAATTGCTGATTCGAGCAGAATCTTGATTGAGTAGGGGAGTTTATCTGCAGGCACAAATATGTTAGGGTGCTATTCTGAAAGAAAACGCATACTCTAGCCCATAGCAGTGTAATTGCAACGCAAAATGTCAATCTGTGGCCCAATAATCAGCACCACCAACAATAACCTTTGTCACTCTTTCTTCTGTTTTTTATTTTTCTTAACGGAAACCAAAGTTATTCGAGTGAAATGGCAATCACTCGCTCTCACCGAAAGCTTGAACTGATCTACGTAGAACTTACCGATTCTCGGATCATTGAGGGCCGGCAAGCTGTAGAATTTCCCGAATTCAACACCTCCGGGTTTTGGCAAACTGGTCAGAATTCCCTTGAAGGCATTGTCGGAAGCTAATATTTTTCACATCAAGAATCAGTCGAACAAACAAACAAAACGAGATAAGTCATCAGCTTCTTAATCAACTCTTTCAAATGCAATTAAACTCAAACTAAACACGAACTCTTTTCAAACTCAACACCGAGTACATGCAGTGAAATCACAAAGAGAAAAAAGAAGAAAAAGAAGGATGGGAATCCAGATTCCAACCCATGGTAGCTATTTTTCTCTCAAACAGCTCGATCGCAGCCGCTGAGCTCCTGATCTGTGCCCCGAGACTGACTGGAGACTTCCAATCGGAATAATACCGAGAAAATCCTCGAAATCGAGGATCCCTCCGCACCGAGACCGGCGACGCGCTGACAGTGCCGTTTCCAACGGTAGGAGTCTTAAAAATTGCAACGAGGACGATGAAAACGTCGGGGAAGGCTGAGCGAGCGACCTGGTGAAGCCACACAGGGGAGGAACCCTAGACGCGCGAAGGAGGACAGCACCGGATCCGCTTATATACATGTTAGCAATACTAACATGCAGCACCGTGTTCACATGAAGCGGCGGAGAATAACTTGAAGTCAGATCCTGATCTGGCTCAGACAACCTGAACGAAAAAATAAGGAAATTGCTGGAACGAGAAGACGAAAGATCGCGAACTTCCAAGTTCGCAATATTAGGCAAAGTGGTGGGGTGGGGGGGGGGGCACCCGGCGGAGAGCGGTAGAAAGGGAAGGAATGAGTGAGACGTGCAAGAGAGAGAGAGATGAGCTCCTTACTGTCTTTTTGAATGTTTATGAAAATACATTTGATAAGTTTTGCTAATTACGAGGATACTTTATTATTTTAATACTTTCTCTCTCTTCTTTAGTAATGATGAGGATACTTTTTTATTTTTAATATTTTTTCTCTTCTTTTGTGTGAACACCTTCTATGGTTCTTTTTCCATTCAATCTTGGCTCCATGACATACTCCGCTCAATGTACATTCATTTGTAGTGAAGGAACTTATCGAAATACATTAAAAAAATGAAAATTGATTTCAAGAAAATTTTCGTGATTTTTTTAGGTACATCGTGCCTAGTGCACACCTCAAAGTGAAAACTCAATGGATTTTTTTGGTGAGAATATAATAAAAACATTGAAAACTAAAAAACTAAAACAATTGAATGATATAAGTTGAAAAATCACGAAAATTTTCTTGAAATCAACTTTATTTTTTTCCTTTTTTATGTATTTTGTGCCTAGTGCACGAGTCTTTTTTGGTGAAAAACACAATGTGTCACATCTCCCACGTAGGAGATACTTGCTTGGTGTTGAGCTCTCGCGTTTGGAGCAACTCTAATTTGACTAACTCATTTTTCTTTTTTGATATGCATATGTGACTCATAGAGCACGAGTATAAGGGTATAATATTACAGCTTCATCTAAGAAACTTAACGTTGTATTATATACAGGACGACCCCACAATCGATAACAAGGGGAAGACGATGACATTTTGATAAATACAAATATTGATGAAGTCGGGGGTCTTCACGTTATTACGAGAATATAGATACTTAAAAGACTAAAATTGATAGTGTAGAGAGTAAAAATGAGGGATTCCCTCATATGCCAAGATTAATCCCCAAATTTAAAAGTCATATTACTTATAAGATTTACGAAAATAATTAATTTTAGTGAAATTGTAGGTTCAATATCAATAGTCACTATTCCAAGTGACTACATAAATATAAATATGCAGATAACACAAAAAAGTAGTAATAACCCACATAAAGTATATTGTTGGTAGATCATGATTAGTAAAGAGAACGGATATAAAGCTTGGTAATTGTATTGAGATTGTAAATAGGAGTGGATTGATTGGGTAGAAAGGTTTATTGTATAAAGTTGTAGACCATGTGTTGTTAATTGCTTTTATCAAAAGTTGACAATTAAACACAAATAGCTTTCACATATCATATAGTGAGATAACTATCACACTTCACAATATCTACATGATTCTTGGTCTTCCAATAGAATGACAACTTGTTGCCTTGATAAAAGAGATGATAGCTAGAAGCAAGGACATCATTTGAGTGATATATTGAGAATTAACATCAATGAAGTAGTGCTAGAGATTATGTCTCAAGCTATTGAGTTTGAGGTGTTATAAACTAATTTTTCAAGAAGAAGAGTTAGTAACAAAAATATAGTTTCATTATATTTATTTTATCAACTAGGTTGTAAGTTATATTATGATCAGTTTAGAAATAGAGTGCCAATAATGATCGTGCATCTATTGACACTTAAATTTCAATAGTTGATAATTATAATTGGGGTGCAACAACATGAGCCTACTTGTAGAGGCATCTAGAAAAGACATCTAGGATAGAGGTAAAACAAATTAGTAAACATACTTTTTTACTCTAAGTAAGAACTTGTAATATATTACTTTCTATAATATCTTTCATATAATCATTTTTTATAATTTAACAACTAAGTTATATATTTTAATTGTAGGCATAAATTTATGAGTATTTTCTATCTTTCATAGTTAGCATATGACTACAATGGTTAGATGGGTAACCACAAGCAATCCAATGGATGGCAAATGTCTATCACATGTAATCTCATATTGGTCACCTTACTAAGTATCATAAGCAATTAGATTTAATGATGATAAAGTATTTATTTTTCAAAACTATATCTATATTCTTTATTTTTAAATTAAATAGAGCCTTTAATGTTATATATTCTTATCTTTTATTTTATGCAATATAGATTGACTACTAGACAAGTATTTCTACAAAATATTTAGATTGTAGTGCATATAAATTCTATAGATACAATATATGCATTGTAATATAGATATTATGGAAATATATGTCAAACCGTGAAGTGGGCAGTTAGGTCATTATCAGGCATCCAAGTTGCTTCCATAAAGCCCTCTATTGCAAGTAGACATCGAAAGCTTCATGTGTATAAGGTACAATATGAGTCACATGATGCTATTTGGGAGGCACAATGCTCATACTATTTTGAATTTGAGCACCTTGGTACAGTATATTCTTATGAGTGCAACGAGTTGTACATGGAGTAGTATATTCCTCGAATGTGTCCATTTATTTTGAGAAATTCTATTAATCAGTTATTTCCAACTCGATCGAATCCACCTAAGCAACATGATACATAATTTTTCATGCTGTAAATGAATAATTATATATATATATATATTAACTTTGTTTTGATTTGATAATAATACTAGTTTTTTTTATAATTACTTTTATACCAATATCTTACCTCAATACGTGATAAAATAGCACCAACTTTAGTATATTGAGAGGGTGTGCTATGACCATATGTTTTGGAGTTATTAGAGATATATAAATAGTATTGCTAATGAGTATATCGATTGACTATGTATGAGATATGTGAGCTCAATGTTACACATGATCCAAGTATTAGAACGATATATTATATATGTAGTTTACATATTGTATTTGGGATGTTCTTTATATTACTCATTACATGTATTTGTAAATAGCATTTGTATCAAATGACATTTGATTCATCACTCTTTCCTTTCAATATACACTTGTATTATGAAATTCAAACAAATGCATAATTTTGTATAATTGTATTGAAATAATAAATACATTTAAATTGAAATAATAAGTATGTTTATAAAATATAAATATCTAATCATCATCCTCAATCTCACGTATAATATCATCGCATGGTCCTCTCATTTGTATGTATATCTCAATACGTGTATAGAACAATGGATCTCAATTCACAATGATTTAATTCCGGTATCAATACTAAGATGGGATAGGTGGCATGTAAATGCATGTAATAGTTGTATATGTTGATCTTATAAGTGCTATCAAGTTTCAATACTCATGAAAATACATATAACAGTTGTACTTAACGAGGATGTGCAAACATAATATCACTGATAATATCCATATCGAGTACCTTATAATATCATAGGTTATACGAGTGAGAGTCTAAATCATAGAAAAGTTGTTACAAAACACTTCGATAACCTCTATATTCTTTCTTAATTTTCATCATTGCATTGTAAATATAAATTGTCCTACATTAAACCACTTTAAATGTATTAAAATATATTTGAGCTTTCAATAACTTTTTGTCAAAGTTTTTATCATACTATACTCATATTTACTCAATCTCCTTGTAAAAACATGACATTCAAACTTAGAGGGCGATTATTGACTACAAATCAAACTCAAGTTATTCCACATCTGCAAAGTATGACCTTTACAATAATATATGCTAATATATCCAAACAAATCTCAACAATCCAATTTAAAAGATGGATAAATGCTTTTTATTTTTTATTCAAATCTACATTATCTTTCAAGTTAGATTGTTGAGATCCGTTCAGATATGATAGCATCTAATTTTGCTAGCATGTATTGTACAATATTATATTTATATATATATATATATATATATATATATATATATATATATGAGAAAAGAGAGTCAGTTTTAAGGCATGTTGTACATATTTCTCTCTCTTTCAACCTAATTATTTGAGTTGGTTTGGTTTGTTTGAGTTTAGTTGATGCTCTGAATGCCCCGAAAATTGAACCAAGGCATTTTGTCTTTGTGGATGCCCTAACAAGTGAGCAAATCCTGACTGCTTCTTCAAGTGTCATCCATGAAACTCGGACAAGATTGGATTTCATCCAGTTTGAAAAGTGAATTTGAGGCGAAGAAAATACAGAACCCAAAATCCAAACTCAAGTTGTATCCATATGGTGCTCTGTTTTTCATGTTATCGATGAACTTAAAATTTTGATGTGAATAAAATTGAAAATAAAGTGTGATCCCCTTAAGGTTTGACTCACCTGGTCCATTTCATGGTAAGATCAAGGTTGCAATAAATTTCATGCGACGATTTTATGAGAACGAGTTATTTATATAGTACTTGGACTAGAAAAATCTGTTCTACTAAAATTAGATAAAGATTTGAAATTGTATTAAAGTTCCAATAGCATAAAGGTAGGTACTTGGACAAGAAATGAGGGCAACAAGAACGTATTCTGCATGGAAGGTGCCATTTCTTTATCTATATAGAAAGAGAATTTCATGTCTTTTTTTGTATCTTATTCGAGATGAGGTCAAATATAATAGTTAATTCCAGTAGAAGCAACTGAGCTTTCAGAGGCATTGGCCTCTTCAGTTCTTACGTGTGTGTGGATTCAGCTATTGTCGTAACATGAGTTGAATATATCCTATTACCCGATGTGACATCCGCATCTACGTACAAATTACAACTCATTTAGTTTTGATATTATGGTTCACATAATGCTAAAACTAAGGTTGCATGAGTCATCGGAACCTTATCTTTGCTACTTGTCAACTTGGGGCAAGGCTGCTCAACAACCCACCCTTCACTGTCTTGGCTGGAACATCGAAGGGTTACCACCTCAACCAAACCTCTAGAGACATGTACATAGTATGGCCCATGTCTTTGCACAATTAAGTCAAAACACCTCTCTATATTTTGTCAATCTCGTGTTCATATAGAAACCACCATCGTCAACTTCACATCAATAATACTCATCTTTATTCTTTAAAGTAATGCACCCACACAACCAATAGCATACATACCGTATGAATTACCCAATGTATACACTCTAAAGCGATTGTCAAAAAATAATATTCACAAATCACACAACAATTACAAATTAGTTATTAACAACATTGCCAACAAACGCACATTTAGAGACACATAAAGCAAGCTATCACATAATCGTACTCATGTCTTGCAAATTCACCTGTCTCAACCAACACCAACATCAATCATCATAAGGACAAGGTCCATCCTTACCTGGTTTGGGTCAGTTCAGGATCCATTACAACCCTCTTGTTAGTGTTTTCGCAATTCCATGGCCGTTTAAACTCCGATTCAGTCACGGTTTTAAGCAAATATATCTAATAACATTTTATTTTTGTTACTGTGTCACTGAATGTAGGTGATTTTAGGCAGATAATCTTGGATATAGGGATCCTTGTTATAATCCGCTTTAGTATTTCTATGATTTGGGAGTCATTTTGAATTACGATTTGCATATGGTTTGAGGAGTTGGGTAACCTATAATAATATATTATTTGTATGTTATCCAGTAACTGAATTAGGTATAGGAAGTAGAGATATTGGGATCTAATTGGTAACAGTTGGATTTTGAAGCGATATGAGGTATGTTAGTGTCTTTCTTTATATTGGCATGTTAGGAATAGTTTCCTATAGATTTTAATATCATGCATGATTTGTGAATTCTATATTGATGCTGATAATTATTATATATGTTGAGAATTATGTTATAATGCACATATTTATTGGAGTCGTTCTTGTGTATGTCTGCTTGACGTCGAGTTGCTTTTATGGAAAACATGATATGAGATGTGTCAATTAACAAGATGATAAATGATGTTCAAAACCTAATGTTTGAATATATTGGATAACCATATGAAGCTAAAATTTATTCAAACATACTACAATTAGCAAATTTGTATACTCAGCCTCCCATTATTTATACTGGTCAACTTTCTTTTAAGTTGATATGAAAGTCCAAAATTAAACTACTAGATACTATCATAAATAAGAAGCCAAACACCATTTAGAAAATATACAAGCCTTAAAACTAAGTTCCTTCATCAATCACAATAACCTTAGTTATCGTATGTCACATGTCCTCGTGAAGTAATACAGCTCATCTACATTACACGTCATGGTATGTAAGAACTTACCCAATCAAACTCAACATATAAAATAGTAGCAAATAAAATTTTTTAATGTCATATAACGTAAATTACCAATTTCACTTTCTACTTTTAACTTTAATCTCCACTCAAATATCATAAATGACAATAACAACGAGTAAAATTTCACGGCACGAGATATTACTCTGCAATAACATCTCAATTCAAAAGCAAATGCTCAGGTGATGTCACCTACTTGACGGCCAAATGGTAGCAACACTTACTTAGAAATCAAATATCTAAACTTAATCACATTATTTTGTAATAGCTCAAATATCACATTATCTTTGAAAAACAATATATTTATCAAATCCCCAAAATAATTCAAAATATTTTTAATTTGTCATTTGATTAACAGAAAGCCTATCATTGATGTATCCCACAATCAACCATTGAAAACTGAACATGCAATTAGTAGTCAAATCGTTAACGCCAATCTGTACTAAATGGCTTAAATTTTTAACTAAATCCATCAAAATATTAATTAGGTCCTCATAATATGAACATACATCTAATAACCATGTAACCTTCAAATAGTCAAATAAGTCACTATCAGCAAATGCAAAATAAAACTCCTATCAAGATTCCTCCAAACACAACAAAAACAATAAATCACATCTTGAGCATTAAGAATCTTACAAAACCTACACTTTTAGTAAATTACCACAACCAATACCAACAACACTAATTTCAGCAAGTTTTTGTTAAATATCTCAAAATAATAAACATGTATTTTCATAATAAAAAAATCAGAAATAAATTAGTTAAAAATAAATGCGACAATTATATGCTTACCTCAAATAACAATATCCACAACTAGATACAATAATTTGAATCAAAACTTGCACAAGTTTTTTATAAGTATCAGCCACAAAATTTGTTCATCCTCAAAATCGACACTTTAAAGATAATCATGTAGTTAGCTATTCAAACAACCAAACAGAATAACTTATATAAGATTTACAAAATATCGACCAACCCATTAAAACAAATCATGTGCATACAGATTCTCAAAACAAACCTCTAGAAATCTATCAAGTATAAATGAATGTCATGCATTCAAAAACTACAACCGGTTGACATGGCATACTAGAGTATAATCCACATACAAGTACAAACTAGAATCGGTCTATTCTCATAATTTATCTCATATAAGTACCACGTAATTCTCAACTCTAAGATATCAACTACAACTGGAAAATAAGGTCTTATCACTCAACAAACAATTTGATTATTATAAAGTTCTAAAATATCCTAGTCATTCTAATTCTACTTATATCCGAAACATCAGGACTTCCATCTTAGGTCTAAGACAACTTCCTCATGTGAATAGGACCCCATCTTTCATAATTAGAATTATGAGATCCAAATCCAAATTTGTTATTTGCTTTTCTTTTATTTATTGTGTTAAAAGGCCATTTGACCAGTAGTTGTTGTTAGGATATTTGGATTAGATTATATTAGATTTGTTATCTTAATGTAATAGGAATCGAGGATTATTAAGATCATAATTCGTTAGGAGCTTGTTTAATTGAACTCGATTAGAACTAGGAGTGCTTCTCTATATATAAAGAGAAGAGCTCCTATTCTAGTGATTATGATGGAGATCATTTAAAAAATTAGATTAGCTTAGTTTAATGGAGTTTTGGCTTTCTCATTTTTAGTGTATTCCCTTCCGTCTCTCACTCCTTCTCTTTCTCGCCTCCGAATTAAGCCTTTTTTCCATTCACAAT
Source organism: Brasenia schreberi (assembly GCA_036023115.1). Classification (NCBI taxonomy): domain Eukaryota; kingdom Viridiplantae; phylum Streptophyta; class Magnoliopsida; order Nymphaeales; family Cabombaceae; genus Brasenia; species Brasenia schreberi. Next base: position 8,732,910 of record JAYKKT010000079.1, on the reverse strand, counting down.
TTTTTTTGTCATCAATTGCTTGTTTGAGGTAGGTGATCATACTTCCAATTGTTGTTACTCACGTGCGTCAAAGAAACTTTGTCTTAGTCGTATTGCAATAAGAAAACCTCATCCACCTAATATTTTTCCAAAGAATCCATTGAATTATGTGAAGATCTAATGAAGTTCGAAAAAAATGGACCTGCTGCACGAGCAAGAATTGTACTAATCAGCCTGTTACACCTGAATCCCTCTACAATCTTGCATTCAACGGCCCTGCTAAGATGCACCATGCACCCAACTCCATCCTGAACCACCATGTTCATCACCGCATTGCTCCCCTACCATTATAACTAGAAATCTCCACTAAGAAGTTTACTGCCACTGCCTTCTCCGCATGAGACTGGCTGAAACTTCTGAGTTTCTACCTGATTACCTTATCGTTGATCCTCAGTCTACAGAAATATCAAATCTACCCCTTCAACCGGAAATGATGGCCACCATTATGAAAACCTCCCTCCACTTGACTGCTCTAACGCCCTCTGTTACTGCCTGAAAACCACCAATATAAAGCTAGAAAACCTTCTACTTTCCGGTCATACCTTTGCTGCATATTTCAGCCTCGATCTTTACAACCTTGGTACTTGCTACCACTACCCAGCTAGGCTACTTCTTACTTCTACACCACCTTCCAGCCATCATGCGCCAAACTTCCTCTAACATATCGATGTCTGTGTCAGCTAGATTCTGCCCCCAGACCGTCTGCTTAGCCACTACCCCAAGCCTTTCAAGTGAACTTATCATCTTCATCGAGTTCCCATATAGCAAGGTTATTTAAATGAGAACCCTTCAATCCAAACCCATTTCACTCAAACCGAGACCCACTACTAACCCCTGACTAGACTTTGACTCGGTCAACTAAACCAGTCGAATGAACTTAGTCTACGTTGCCTAGAGCCAATGAACTTTGATCGACCTTAGTTCTAGCTAAACCTCACTTGAGTATATCATTGGAAATCTCTCGACAAGTACTTTCCAACTATATCGTTTTCAGGTCTCAATTGTGCTTCTATATTTAAAGCTACCTGGACCTTATGCAGTTCACCCAAGTTGACATGGATGAATTCAAGGACGTTTAAGAAGAGACTCGAGTCTAGTTCCAGTTGCATCATTTGGTATTAAAGCAATTTTAAATTCTTACTCTATCAAAATGGTTCCAATTATGATTTACTTACTACTAACTCCGCCATTGAAACCAAGAGTACATGGATGATGTTGATCTTTCTTATCCATATGAACCCAATATATATGATATAATTGAATTGATAGTGCTAGGGATGTTTTGTTTTGAGGATTTTCGCATGGAATATAACTTTTTTAGTTTGAGTACTTGCATGGAAGTCATAGTTCAAGGATCACGTGAAGTATATGCTCAAAGTGGAAGGCAAAATTTCTTTGGTTTGGAAGGATATCATATTGATTTCAATTGGTTTGGGCAACTCATGCACAACTCCAAACCCATAAGCTACAATAGTATTTCCTCCTTATATCGAAAATAGCAGAATTTTCAGATCGGGCCCTCATCTACCACGTCAACACCAGTTCATCCAAGATAAGGCAGCAACACCACAAGTAGCCTCCAGGTATGTTGTAGATATTGAAGCATCATCATCCTCATAGATTTTAGCACTTTACTTGCCTGTAGTTATACAAACTAATTCAATTTAGAAGCCGCTTGTGACAGAACCACCTCGCGACCCTAATGAGGTACAACCACTACTCCCACCAAACTGCACGAGCTCTACTTGTAGTTGGATATCTTCATGATCTGCATGAGCTTATTCAATCAACACCTGACTAGTATAAGATCAACCAATGTTGGAAACACAGGTGAGCTTATTGGAGTATGTAGTATAGCTTGTGTTCATACCTCAGCTCGTGAAGTACCCACAGGTCCTATAAGACGTGATGCGAAACTTGGTGACATGATGAAGATCAATTATGACTCTGTGCTTCTCACCATTAGCAGCATCCTCATGCAAAGATACCATCCTAAAGTAGCATCGTTCTTTGCGACAAGTATTTCCTGAAGTCTCCTTTCACACTATAGACAATTGGATTGCATCATCTTACTGTGTTGGAGGCACGTTGGAGGTTTTACCCTCGGAATGAAAATTGAGCATGTTGGAGACTAGTGCAGGGAAGCATGGTAGTATAACGGGACCCAACGCTTCAAGTTTGGATCCACGAGATCCATATGCACATTTGCCATTTACTTTTGTTTCATTTATTTTAGCTAATAAAGTCATTTGGCCAATAGTTTCTGTTAGGACATTTGGATTTGTTTAGATTAATTTGAGTTATTAAAGTAATAGGAATCTGGGATCATTAGGATTCTAATTAACCCCTCTTTTACTGATAATGATGGAGATTTTAAAAAATTAGATCAACAACAACAAACAACAACAACTAAGCCTTTTCCCATACTAGACGGGGTCGGCTACATAGATTCTTTGTTTCCACAGATCCCTATCATGTGCCATGTTAGCAGTTAACTCCCAATAAGCTAGATCATTCTTTATTGTCTCTTTCCAACACTTTTGTGGTCGTCCTCTACCTCTTTTAATACTTTCCAAATTTAGTTTTTCTAACCTTCTTACAGGTTCTTCTTTTGATCTTCTTTCTATATGTCCAAACCATCTTAAACGATGTTCTCTCATTTTATCCTCTATTGGTGCCACTCCTAATTTGTTTCTAATAACCTCATTATATATACGGTCTTTTCTTGTATGATCACTCATCCATCTTAACATCTTCATTTCTGTCACAGACATCTTTTGTACATGTTGATGATTAACTGCCCAACACTCAGAACCATAAAACATGGCAAGCCTAATTGCTGCTCTATAATATTTACCTTTTAATTTTAATGGTATCTTCTTATCACAAAGAATACCTGATGCTCCTCTCCATTTTAACCAACCAGCATTAATTCTATGTGTAACATCTCCATCAATTCTTCCATCACTTTGAAAAATTGACCCTAGGTATTTAAAACTTTCCTTTTGGGGAATGAAATGTGTGCCAATTTTAATTTCTATGTCCTCTGAAGTAACCAAATGATCAAACTTACATTCCATATATTCTGTCTTTATTCTACTAAGTCGGAGGCCTTTGTTTTCTAATGTTTCTCTCCATAGTTCCAATTTTCTATTAACTTTTTCCTTAGACTCCTCCACTAATATAATGTCATCTGCAAATAACATACACCAAGGTACTTCATCTTGAATATGTTTTGTTAACTCATCCATCACCATTATAAATAAGTATGGACTTAAAGTTGATCCTTGATGTAACCCAATATTAACTTCAAAGAAGTTTGTCGTTCCTTCATGAGTCCTCACACATGTTTTTGCACCATCATACATGTCTCTTATAAGGTTAATATATGTCAATGGGATACCTCTTTTTTCCAAAGTTCTCCAAAGAACCTTCCTCGGTACCCTATCATAAGCTTTTTCTAGATCAATAAATATCATGTGAAGGTCTTTCTTTTTTGCTCTAAAATGTTTCATAAGACGTCTCAAAAGGTGAATCGCTTTAATAGTAGATCTGCCTGGTATAAATCCAAATTGGTTCTCTGTTGTACTTGATACTTGTCTTAACCTACGTTCGATAATTCTTTCCCATAATTTCATAGTTTGACTCATTGACTTGAAACCTTGATAATTCGTACAATTTTGAATGTCTCCCTTATTCTTATATACGGGTATAAGTGTACTTGCTCTCCATTCCTCGGGCATCTTTTGGTTTTTCCATATTTCATTAAATAGTCTTGTGAGCCAAGTGATTCCTATTTCTCCTAGTATTTTCCAAACTTCTATAGGAATATTATCTGGTCCTACCGATTTACCACTCTTCATATGTTTAAGAGCCTCTTTGACTTCATTCTTTTGAATACGTCGGTAGAAATTGTGGTTTATATACTTTTCTGACTTGGCTAAATCTCCTAAACTAATACTAACATCTTTATTTTCATTAAAAATATTATAAAAATAGTTTTTCCATCTATTTCTTATATCATCATTTGCCACTAGAATTTTTTCATCCTCGTCTTTTATGCATCTAACATAATTAAGATCTTTAGTTTTCTTATCTCTAGCCCTAGCTATCCTAAAAATATCTCTTTCACCCTCTTTTGAGTTGAGTTTTTTATATAAGTCATCCCAAATCTTAGCTTTTGCTTCACTAACGGCCTTTTTTGCTTCCTTCTTTGCTTTCTTATAAGCTTCTAAAGTTTCACTAGTTTTCTTAGCATAATGTAATTTGTAACATGCCCACTTTGCCTTGATTTTATTTTGTATACTTCACTCCACCACCAAGCTTCTTTTTGTGCCGGTACACCTCCCTTAGATACCCCTAACACATCTTTCACCAGTTTCCTAATATGTATAGCCATATTGTTCCACATATCACAGGGTCTGCCAACATAATTCCAAACATCTCCTTGAAGGACTTTCTGTTTAAATATATCTTCTTTCTCGCTTTTGAGGTTCCACCATTTAGTCCGAATAGCTCGATGCACTCTTTTCTTCTTTGTCCATTTTTTAATTTGTAAATCCATAACTAAAAGTCGATGTTGGGTGGTTAAGCTTTCTCCTGGATTTTCCTTACAATCTTTACAACACGCTCTATCTTTTTTTCTACAAATAAAGTAATCAATTTGTGTTTGTGATAAGCCACTCTTATAAGTAATTAAATGTTCATCTCGTTTTATGAAGATTGTATTGACTATAAAGAGATCAAATGACATAGCAAAATTTAAAATCTCCCTACCTTCCTCGTTTATATCCCCATAACCAAAGTTTCCATGAATCCCTTGATATCCTAATGCCTCTTTACCGACATGTCCATTTAAATCTCCTCCTAAACAAATCATCTCCCTTTGTGGAATCTTTTGAAACACCTTATCTAACTCTTCCCAAAAAACTGTCTTTATACTATCTTCTAGTCCTACTTAGGGTGCGTAAGCACAAACTATATTCAAAACCTCTACTCCTAACACTAATTTCAATGTCATGATTCGGTCACCATATCGTTGTATGTCTACTACACTCTCCTTTAAATCTTTATTTATGATAATACCAACTCCGTTTCGGGCCTTTTCTTTACCTGAGTACCATAATTTAAAATCTGTATCCTCTATCTCCTTTGCTTTTTCTCCAACCCACTTTGTCTCTTGTAAACATATAATATGAATCTTTCTCCGAATCATAGTATCTACCACCTCCATTAGCTTACCCGATAATGTTCCGATATTCCAATAACCAATACGAATCTTATTATCTAGGACTAGCTTCCTTACCCCCTACATCCGTCCATAATCAAAATGCGGAGACCCTCTCTGAAAATTTTTCACTACATTCGGGCGGCAATGTAGCGGGACTAACTTCTTTACCCACACCCGTCCATGATGTAGGAACCCTCTCTGCAATTGATTCACTATATTCGGGCGAAAATGTAGTGGCCCTTGCTTACTTCTTACTGCATTCGGGCTCTGCAGCACGTCGCTAGGCGGGGACGCCCCAAAGCAATGCTCATAATTTTTGTAATCCATGTTGTAGAAATCTGACGAAGTTTTATGCTGGCTGTCGGAAGCCTAACACAACCCTCCTCCTTTATCCGGGCTTGGGACCGGCAATGCAAGGGTGATCCCTTACATGGGCGGAGTTGATTTTAAAAAATTAGATCAGTTTAGCTTAATAGAGTCTCACCTTTCCCATCTCTACTGTACTTCTTTACGTCTCTCTTGTCCCTTTCTTCTCTTTTTCACCCTCAGGCTTAGCCCCTTCTTCTATCACAACTTGTTTATCATCAATTACATGTTCAAAGCAAGCAGCAAAATTTCCAATTGTTGTCATTCACCTATGGGGAAGAAGTTCAGTCTTAGCCAGATTGCAATCAGCCTAATTCTGTGCCAAAGAGACCATTGAATTGGATCTAGATGTAATGAAGTTAAGACTAAATAAACTTGCTCGCTTGAGCTAGAGCTACATCAATCTGTCTATTACCCCCTAAGTCCCTTGCAATCATGTGTAAGACGGTTTTGCTAAGCTGCACGAAGTACCCTCCATGCACCCAACTCCATCGTGAACCACCACATTTGTCACTGGTGCTACTCTCTAGTCACCGTTCAAGCAAATCGTAAATCTCTACCGAAAAGTCTACAGTCGCAACCGTCTTCGCTTGAGCCAGCTTGAGACTGGCCAAAACTTCTTAGTCCATACCTGATTAGCCTACCGATGATGCCCACTCTATAGCCATATAAGACCCTCCACCTTTAGCCAAAACTAAAGCTCAGCCTTTCTCCCTCCACCTGACGGACTTGACGCCCACAAGAGACCACCAAACTCAAGCTAGAAACCCCTTCAATTTCAAATTTTACCTTTGCTTAAACATTCCAGCCTCTTTACTGCCTAGATTCTCCCTACCACCATTATATTTCCTTGTGACCACCATCATGATTCAACCTTCCTCTAACCTATCACTGCACTAATACCAATCTTTTTTCTTCCAAGGTCTTCAACCAAATAAATTAATCAATATCAAGGAACCGCTCGTACGTTTCTTGATAGAAATAAGAAAGGTCAATCTTAGTTTTTTCATCATCCAAAACTATTACACGTGACCAATGAATCAATTAGAGAAAAAGATGATCCCATGATTCCTATTATGAATTCATCGGGTCCCTTAGATATAATACCTAAACTTGATAATTTGTCCTCATCTTATCATTCAATATTTCATAATGAGACCTTGTTAAATATTAGCCACATTCTACCCCAAAACGCTCATTCCAATGATACCCTAAGGCTATCAGATGACCACTCTCTTTATCATCAGGTTTTCACAATGCCAAGGTTATTTCCATGACCAGTATAACAAAATTTGATACCGAAAGAGCAGAAGCATGTAAAGGAAAATTTAAAAAAAATCATAAAGCCCTTTTTTACATCTTTCAAGCGTTAGATTCTTCTTTCTTTAAGAAAGTGTCAAATACAATGACGGCAAAAGGGACATGAGATACTCTCATCAAGGCTTATAAGGGAGTTAAGAGAGTCTAAAAGGTTCGAGTTGATTTCTAAGCATTAAATTCGAGTTGATTTCTAACTATTTCTTATAGACGTTGGCTCTTGTGAATCAAATGAAGGCCAACGGTGAAACTATCGAAGACCAACAAATCACCAAAAAGATTCTTCAGACTTTGATGTAACAATTTGAATATAACATAATGTCTATTGAAGAATCTCGAGATCTTTCTACTTTGTCCTTCGATGACTTTATGGGCTCTCTACAAGTCCATAAGCAAAGACTAAAAAAAATATAAGATGGCAGAAGATGCCTTCCAAAGCCAATTGGTATTGTAATATGATAGAAATGATCATTTTAAATAAAAGAAAAAAAAGGTTAACAAGAAAAGCATGTCAGACCGAAAAAAGATAAGTCACCTATCTAATACTAAATACGTAAGAGGTATGGACATTACAAATATGAGTGTAGAAACAAGAAGGTGAAAAGTTCATATTTCCATGCAAAAGTTGCAAACTCTTATAATAGGGGAGATGAGGATGACAAAGCCTTGTTGTTCACTTGTGATGCTAAAATGGAGAACCAAAAGAATGTTTGGTACTTAGACATAGGATGCAGTAGTCACATGTGCTATAATACAATCTTATTTTCAAAGCTTGATAGCACCTATCACCCAGAGGTTCGGTTTGAGAGCAACTCAAAAATTCCTATCATGAGAAAAAAACAATTATCAAAGCAAAGATAGATCAAACTAACGTATTTTTGATGTGTTCTATGTTCTTGACCTTCGTAAAAATCTCCTAAGCATGTGACAATTATCTAAAAAAGACTACGATATTGAGATAAAAAATGGAGTTTATATCATTCGGGACAACAATAGGGGCTTAATTGCAAAGGTAAAAATGACTCACAATCACCTTTTTCTTTTGTATATTAGATATACCAACCTTGTCTTATTGCCTTAGTCCAAGACTCCTCATCTTTATGGCATAAACAACTCTAGCATGTGAATTTTGATAGCTTCAAGTTACTATCTAAAAAGAAGATGGTCTAAGTACTATCTAATATTTCTTCTCCCAATGAAGTATGTAAATCATGCATGATAAGAAAAAAATAGAGGAATGTTTTTCCTTCAGGCAAGTCATAGAGAGCAAAGAAGGTATAAGAGTTAGTACACTCCGATCTTTGTGGACCACTTTAAGAATAGTCAAATAGAGGGTATAAATATTTTGCTATCTTTATTAATAACTGCAGCTGAAGAATGTAGGTTTACTTCTTAAAGTACAATTATAATATTATTGATTCTTTTAAGGAGTTTAAAGCTTACATAGAGAAAGAAAGTGGGCAATCCATACAAATTCTTCGAACTGATCATGGCACTGAATATATGGTGGAAGGAGAGTTTTTAGGAAAAGTGACATAAAACACCAACTTACGTCGAGGTACATGCCTAAATAAAATGGAGTTATAGAAAGGAAAAATACCGTCCTTGACATAGTTCATACTATGTTGTGGGTGAAGCATCTGCCAAACAATTTTTGGTAGAAGTAGTTTCGTGTCTTGTGTATATATTGAATCGATGTTTGATTAAAAGACTTGATTTCAAGACACCAATGGAGGTGTGAACTAATCGAGCACCATCAGTTAATCATCTTCATGTATTTGGGTGTATTGCTTATGCCCACATTTCAAAAGAGACCCATAAGAAACTTGACGACAAAAGCGAGAAATTTTATTTGGTATAATGATTAGACTAAAGGTTATTGGTTATATAATCTTATAACAAGAAAGGTGATAATTAGATGCGATGCTACCTTTGAGGAGAAAGATGAATAGAATTGGAGCATTGAAGAAAAGAAGCAATATCATTTTATCATGGATGAGGAGGAATAGATTCAACTCATCTTGATTGATTCTGATGTCCAACCTAACCCATTACAATCTTCTAACACATTTGATAATCAAATCAGCCTTTAAAGAAATTCTTAAAACAATTCAATTGAACCTTCCAAGACAAGAATGAGTCTTACCTAGTTGTTTGAAGGATTATGTTTTCAAAGAAGATGATGTTTCGGATGAAGAAATAGTTAATTATGCTTTATTCGCAGATTGTAATCCAATAGTATTTCATGAAGCTTCAAAAGATGTAGGATGGATTTAAGCAATGAATGATAAAATCTATACGATCGAGAAAAATAACAGGTGAAAGCTAACTCCATTTTCAGAAGGCAAGAAATTTATTGGTGTGAAATGGGTTTATAAGACCAAATATAAGCTCAATGGAGAGGTTGATAGGCTCAAAAAGCATCTAGTAGTCAAAGGGTATAAACAAAAACCCAGGATTGATTATTTTGAGATCTTTGCTTTAGTTGTGAGACTGAATATTTTTATCTTATTCTTGCTTTAGCTGCTCATAGGCATTGGGAAATATGCCAAATGGATGTCAAGTCCTCATTATGTGAGGACTATGTGAAAAAGGGGCAAGAGAGTTTTGTCTACAACTTAAAAAAAGCTCTTTATGGCCTAGAGCAAGCACCGTGATCCTGGTATACAAGAATTGATTCATATCTTATGGATCATAGCTTTGTTTGATGCCCTAATGAGCAAACCTTGTATATCAAGATTGGCTTACATAGGGAAATGCTCACAGTTTATCTCTATGTTGATGACCTAATATTTACCAAAGATAGTGAAGAAATGATTGTCAACTTCAAGGAGACTATGATACTTAAGTTGAGATAGTTGACATGGATCTCATGTCTTACTTTCTTGGCCTTGAAGTACTAAAGGTATATTTATTTGCCAACACAAGTATAACAAAGATATTCTTGAGTGTTTCAAGATGGAAGGTTGGAAACTAATTTACACTACAATAGAGAAAAGGTTTAAATTATTAAAAGAAGGGAGTGGTGTCGAAGCCAATCTTACATACTTCAAAAAACTTGTGGGAAGTTTATGATACTTAACTTCTACTCAACTGATTATTGTTTATAGTATTAGAATAGTAAGTAGATTCATGGAGTCACCTAAATAATCTCACCTGCAAGCGACTAAGCAAATTTTATGATACATCAAAGGTATTTTAGATGATGGGATATTTTAGTTTTCATCTAATCACTTTGAACTTGTAGGATATATATATATATAGTGATTGGGGAAGAGATGTTGGAGAAAGAAAGAGCACTTCCAATTATACCTTTTCTCTATGAAATGAAATTTTTTCTTCATCCTCACAAAAGCAACAAATGGTAGCTTTATCCACCACACAATCATAATATATAGAAGCAACATATTATGCTACTCAAGCAATTAGGCTACGTCAAATGTCGGTAGAGTTAAATCACAAACAAGAGCATACAACGGTGATTAAGTGTGATAATAAGTCAGCAATTGTCTTAGCAAAAAATCCAGTATTGAGAGAAGCAAGTATATTGATATTAAGTATCATTTCATGAGAGATTTAGTGAAGTTTGAAGAGCTGATACTTGAGTGTTGAAAATCACATAATCAAATTACTGATATGTTTACTAAACCATTAAGGGTGAAGGTGTTTCTTAAGATGAAGAAAATGATTGACATGATTACAATGAGCTCGGTTTAAGAGAGGATGTTCAAAAATAAAAAATTCTGGATAAGCCCAACTCATGGCAGCACTTTTGCATTTTGGGTTTTCTATGAACCAAGCTTATTTTGGGTCATTGACCTAGTTATTAGAAAAAAACATATTAGGCTTTCAAGGAATCCTAGATAATTATAAAAAGATTTAATTTTAGTCTTTTTAATTATCCTAGAATAGTGTGATGTATCCTAAAAAAATATGTTTCTCTAAACCTATAAATATGTGTAATTTCAACTTTTAAAGCATCAAAGAATTCCTTCTTCATATTCTTTCTCTTTCTTGAGTTATTTGGCTTAGTTGTTTCCACTATTTATTTTCTCTTCCACCAGACTCAAACCCTAACTCACAACCTTTCTAAAACATAAACCTTGACCAAACCTTAACTCGGCCAACTTGGTTAGACCAAATTCTAGTCCATCTCAAAGTACATGTTGTGAAATAGGGTGCGCACAATCACGCTCACACCATAAGTGGATATATTAGGTATGACAAGATAGTACTAAAAGCATCATATTTTATATATCAATGCACTACAGTTATTAAGTTCGATAAATACCAACACAATTTATGTAATCACGTAAGCAAAGCACATAAATCCGTATATCTGGTGATATGGGCCATCTGAACCTTACCACTAGCCTCGGGTACTTGCCAACTACACTACAAGAGTTCCCAGAGCCCACCATTTACTTCTTTGTTTGAAAAGTCCAAGGGTTACCACCTCAACTCAATCTCTAGACACCTCCCACACAAACAAATAAAATATGGCCAGTATCTTCACACAAAATCTCATTACATTATGCAATATTCATCTTCATATCAGAACCATCATCATCGACTCCACATCTCACACACATCCTTATTCTTTTAAGTCAATGAGTCATATAAAATATGCACATTCTATATCAATTCTTAATAATACCAAAAATCAATCGCATAATAAAGCCTTTACGAAATAAAAGCAAATAAAAGAGCCCATAGCACAATCATATTGATGTTTTGCGTATTCACCTACTTAAACCAGCAGCAAGATCCATCATCACTAGCCAACGTCCATATCAAACATCTCCAATTCATTTCAATCCAATCCTTAATTAAGTTTAAATATCAACATTAGAGTATAATTTACTCAATAGTGAGATAGTTGTTCAATCCACGCATGAATTAGAGTCCTACTGCTTCAAAATTGTCAAAATAATTAACTGGACCTTATTAAAGATTCCTAGATCAAAAAAAATCTAGTAAAATTGTATTAATTTAATCATTAGCCAAGCATTAAAATATAAATATTATGTCTTACTGAGCTACGAGTCCAATGGTTCGAACCTTAGAATCATGAAAATACTAAAATAGAGTTCTATATTGATTTTGAATGTGATCTAGCCTGAACCTGCCAAACCAGATCATCAATCCAACAACTCAATTGAAACCGGGATAGTGGCTAAGGTATCTTCAATTCACCGTTGTTTTTAGCAGTTTCGGCCATGAAAGGCACACATATGTATCCATTGGATTTGTTTCAGAAGGGACTATAGGATGGTACCATCATCATCATTTTCAGAAGGGACTATTGGATGATACCATCATCATCATTTTCAGAAGGGACTATTGGATGATACCATCATCATCATTTTCAGAGAGGACTGCAGAGTGGTATCAACATCATCATTGTCTCATGGCCTAGTGGGAACTCACGAAAAAACAATAAGGATGGAAAACTTAAATTCAAGTTTTTTTTTATTTTAGCCACAATTATGGATGAAGCAGTACTCTATGGACTTGTGTAAACAAGGGATTCATTTTGGTGCCAACTCCTTTATTGGTCCGCCTCTCTATAGTAAAAAATCTAGTTTAGAACATGAATGAGCAGAAACCTAAAACCCTATTTTGTATTCTATGACAAAAAAATCCAGTTGGTCTGGTCTTGACTGATTGATGATTGGATTTATAGTATCAGGATTCCTCTCAATGGAGACTGTAATTTGATGCTAATATCATCTACCATCGGTTACCTCTTGGCCATAAAATTGATATTAAATCATGCAAGAAAATAAAACCAGCCCTAACCTATTTTCCTAGCGATCTCTCATAATATAGGCCACAGGATCAACGATTTTGGTTAACAAACACGTCTCAAGTTCCCTTTACAAAAGCCCTACCATTTCTGACATAATTCACTGGAAAATCAAGAAACAATTATAAATATAAAACTTGCCTAAAAACTTGTCTTTTAACTGTCCATTTCTTTGTTTCAAAGATGGTCACATGATGGTACCAACATCAGTATCGCCACATGACCTAATGGCTAGAAAACTCGCCAAAAAAATAAGGATTGAAAACTCAAATGCTAAGTTTTTGACGATTTTGGTCACAACCATGGACGAAGAAATACTCTATGGACTTGTCTAAGTAAGGGCTTCGTTTTGCTACCAATATCTTCGGTGGTCCATCTCTCCATAGTAAAAAATCTGGTCTAAAACATGAATGGCCAAAAAACCTAAAACCTTACTTTATATTCTATGGTAAAAAATTCAATCGATCTTGGTAGTTTGTGTATGAGGATTTCTCTCAATGGATAATACACTTTGAGGCTAATATCATCTAACACCAGATACCTCATAGCCGAAACAATTGATACGAAATAGTAAGAAAAAATGTAGTCAGCCCTAACCTATTTCCCCAGTAATCTTTGGCAATGATCTTGGTTATAAAGCACGTGTCTCAAGTTGCTCCACAAAAGCCCTATCATTTCTCACCCAAATGGTGAGTAATATGAACGTACCTCTAAAAAATACAAAATACATTATTGAATCAAACGTGTGAACCTCCTCTTCTTCTTTTTTTCTTTCTTTTCATACTTTTAAAAATATAAAATAATCATTGAATCAAATATGCAAACCTCTTCTTCTTTTGTTTCTTCTTTTTTTATTTCCTTCCTCTTCTTATTTTTCTAAAAGCTTTTTTTTTACAAGAGAAGATAATAAAGTTTCAATGGGATTTAGTTATACATCATCTAATCATACAATAAGGTGCTCAACTATAAATGAGAAAGAGGAATAACAAGAAAGGGTACGAACAACATGAAATTTCTGAAAATGAGTAGAGATAGTTTTGGAAATCGTGAAAAAGGTATGTATATATTAATTTAGGGTGTGTAAATAGTAATCTCCTTCTCACAATGACAGTCAGAATCGGGTCTACCCAGTTCAATTTGTTGGAAATCTCACAGCTTCTCCGGGCCAGTAAACGAACATAAGTTGGTATCTGTCACGGACCAGGGAAGGAAATAGCCTACTGCTTAGTGGGTGCGTCTCTTACAAGAGGTGGGAAGTTGGACACATTTGGTAAGGTCTGCGTAATCCTCGCATTTTCATCTCAAACGAAAAGAATAACTCCTAATGATAAAAGCTGAGGGCACACCTGTTCCGAGTGTGGAACGCAGGACGTTTGCTGCCAATGCCTTTGCTCGCAACCTTTATGCCATACAAAGGCAATCGACTCTAATTTTCCTCAAAATTTCTGTTTATTTCCACCAAAAGATCTAGTGATTTCATCAATGATACCTCAAAGGGCTCACTGGAGATGACAAGAAACGGGATATAGTGACACGTAAACGCGCAACTTTATACTCTTCTGCAAGTTTGGTTGCCGGTCTACCTACTTCTTGTGGAATTTTGAATCTGCTGAAACTGTAATCGAAAGGTTTCGAGCTCACCAAACACGCGACAGAGTGAAAGCGATCAAAACCAAACCATCTTGCCACCGATAGAAGAAAGTCTTTAAAAAACAGATTCCACCATTCCGGCGATGAATCATCATGAGAGCCGACAATCAACGGAACTTCTTCTACCTCCAAACAAATTATCTGCAAGCAATGCATCCAGAAGGAGATTTAAGAAGTAGATGCCTCGTCTCGAAAGACATCGTTGGAGAAAACAGAAGCGAAAACGCAAGGTTTTTTGGCACCCATTTGCTGCTCCGGCACCGAAACCCGCTGTGAAACTACCTCACCGTTACACCCCTCTCGGTAACTGTCAGAAAGCATTCCGTCACGGTTACGAGAGCGTAGCCTCTAATCTTCCTCGATGAAATCTGGATGATTTAAAATTCTCATATTTGAGAAAAAAGATATTTACGTGTACCTACGACCTTGTTTTCATTATGTAGCCTGAATTTATTTCATATAGTTGCAATGAAACCTTTTACACCTAGCTTTCTCCATACCAAACCGAGAAACTGGTGAGAAACTCTTTGAAGAACAATAAAGGGAAAGTACCGAACGCTTGAGAAACATGTTAAGTACGAATATTTCCCATTCCCTCACAGAAAGCGTTTTATTGAGCTATAGATTAATGTTTAATTCTTTTCAGTAACTACCTTTTCGTGCAAAATAGAATGCTTTGCTTCTATAAAATGTTTTTAAACATAGTAAATTGTAAAGAATTCAGGGCATGAGTAAACATTATTCACTATATTTAAGACTCGAGCACTTTCATACCATATATATAGAAACTCATACCAATGCATTAAAACTCATTCCAATCTTGTGCAACACAAACACCTGGGACTTTATAAACCCTGGCATACCTCTACCAGTTACTACATTAATTTTTTCTTCAAAAAGTTTAATATTGATTAAGGAAAAGAACTAGACCTTTTGAACACTGGGATACCTCTATAGTTACTGAACGATTGTACCCGCACCCGTTCTCAGTAACTATGGTTTCTCAACTCTAACCGCTGGTCCAGCCTATTCAAAATTATATTTCACCTTAACCTAAAACCATATCAAGAGCAAATGACTATTGAAAAAGACATCGCTAGAACGATATTTGTTTCTCTGGTTGTCATTCTTAACAGTAGAGTCATTTTAAACAGTACGCAGATGTCATTTTGATTAAGAAACAACATTTTGTTTTGTTCAATTTACTTTGAGCAAATCTTAATCTTGATTTATGACTTTCTAAAGTAGTGTGAGAAAAAGAATAACAACTTGTAGCTGTCATTATTTCGCCACAGCTACTAAGGAAGACAAACATCGAGAACATTGAAGAAAGAGCACAAGGAGTCTACGAGCCTCCATCTTTGTTTTCTAAGGAACCATTGACTAGGTTACTTATTCAGAAAGTTGACATGGACATTACATCTAAAGCTTCTCCTTATATATCAGACGGTAAGAGAATAAGTTCCTTGCAGTTTTAAGTAAAAATAGTCTGCTACACTTTCCCTCCACTTGGGATTAATTTCAAAGCCCCGCCCTCTCTCGCTCTCATAATACGGAACATGATAAAATGCACCAGACTACTGATAAAACTAACTGCCTATCAAAGGAAAAGGATAAAAGTAAGAAGCTAACTTGTAGGTTAACAAGCATCTACCCATGGATTATGGGTGTTCTAATTCCTCAAAAGAAACAAAAACCAATACGTTCATCTTCTTCGAACAGTGAGTAGCGGATAAGTGATTTGGATTCAACTTAGCTCAATCAGGAAAGGCACAAAAATTTTCTAAGTGATAACCAATATACTTTACGGTAACACAATAGTCTATGGTGAAGGCTGAAGGGTTTAACCTCCAAACAATTACAATGAAAATCCTATACTGTTCAAGCATTTAAGTTAACTTCTTGCTTTAAAGTGCCACAGCATGCTGAATTGTGTGGTTCCAAAACCTGCAGCTGAAAGAGAATAAATACATATTGAAAGACAAACAGAAGCCTCAAGAAATGACCATAGTCAGCTCTAAGTAGAACAATGTAAAATCAGCTGTTACAGAAATTGCAATCATAGAACTCCATCATTAAAAGAAAGACTATACTGCCAGCCCTCATTGAGTCAGAGCTGGGTTTGGCCTAAGCTTTGAATATCCATCATTGAATTTGGTTGACGTTTATTTCAAAAAAGAAAATGAACAAAGATTATAGAGCCAAACATGTTTAGAGAGAACATTTAAAGTACATAAACATGCCATCCATGAACATTTAAAGTACATAAAGCATGTCATTCATGATCAAATCAAAAAATTTAACAATTTTGCATCTAGTATAATTTATTATTGATTTGTGTAGAGATCTCTTTTACTTTGTTATCAGTCACCAAATTGAAAGACAGCTCATTGAGTATAGGCTCAAACACAGCTGTTGTGTTCAAAAAGAAGATAAGAAAATCAAAATCCAGAAAGTCTAAAAACCAAAAGGAAACATTCCTGCAACACATTGAAGTCTTCTAACTCGGCACACTGCCATGAGTAAATACATTTCTTTTGGAAAAGAAGTAGAAACTTCAGCACAACACTACCTGCTCAATTACACAATACATCGGCAACCAAATAAATCTGGAAGAACAACTGGCTTCTGAAGAATGGTAGGCATGATCCTCGCATAACATACAGTATGGTCTTAACAACAACAATCAGCAGTTCAATTTGTTATTGCGCATACCGAATGCAGCACCAAGGTGCTTCAACAGAAACTAGAACTTGACCAAACAAACAGACAATGTTCAGACTACGAGAAGAAAAAAGCTTCAAAATGGAGAGGAGGTTAAAGTTGATATTAGCAACAATTCCTGTCCTTCCAATTCAGTTAGAAATGCACAAGTAGCTCAAGCAATTAAATAAGTTCAGAAGTAGGAAAGAGTAAGTTTTTCATTCAATTGACTAAAAGATGGAATAGGCAAACAAACACTTTCTGAAACCATCTTTCCACTTCCCCCTCTCGAGATATAGTGCATATGATTGCAACACATGAGGAAGCACTTAAAATTGCAGTTAGCACAATATGCTTGAACCAATCACATTCTTTTACTTGGATTATATCACTTAATAACCAATCTCTCTTAATCATTTAATCAAATGAAACAAGCAGATCGTAATCATCACCTTAATCATTTATTTGAATAAATTAAGCAGGTTCATCTTCCTATCAGATAACCATACCGAATTGAACCATGTCCCTTGTGACTTCGTCTAAACAATTTACAACAGCGGACAATCTCTAACCAGAAATCCATGCCTAGTTAGTTATAACATAATTAATTTTGAAACCATAACAAAAAAGTAGGGGGTTAACTTCCAAAACAGTGAGGACCAAAGAGAGAGAGAGAGAGAGAGAGAGAGAGAGAGAGAACTGCCTATTACGGTTGAGCAAATATTTATCTGAAGGATGAACAGTGAAGAAGTCTTAGTACCTCTAGTGCCATTGTAATGAGAATTTATGAAATTCATGGCATCATGCTGCACTTTAACAGTAATTTACCAAGCAGGACACTACGACCTTTGGAAGCTATACGCCGCAATGTTTGCCATTTGTACTATGTAGAGCTCATTCTGAAGCCAAGTGCACCTCATAGTGAGGCGCAAGCTGCTCTGTAATCAGTCAAATGGGCAGTATGCTGCTCTCATTGTTAACAGAGCCTTGTGCTACATCAGGTGGTATGCAGATACCTAAACAAAGAGGTTGAGGAATCATAACCAAGTGGCCTCTGGATCGGATTGGATGCTTGTTCGAAAAAATGAACTCAAAATCATGGAGGATAAATCATCATTTTCATGTACAATAAATGGGTTCCAATTGGTTGACCAAACAAGGCAGTAGGAAAAGAATTTCAACACATTCACGGCATCAAGAAAAGTGCATCATACCCAAACACATGATGCATACTCCAAGGCAACAAAAGAAAAAAGGTTAGCTTCTAAACTGACCAAAAGACAGGAGCAACAAACAGTAAGGAAGGCTTACATAGAACCACAGAAATGCAAATGGCACTAGATGATGGAACTTAAACTAAGATAAAAGCATAGCCTTCACAGTTTCTAGTTTCTACCACAATTATGACTTTTGATGCGTCACGCACCCATCTCTGCTTATGGTGAGAATTTGCCCTTCCATGGGCAGTTCTGAGCCTGGATTAGCTTGACGGTAGGTAGCTGACAGACAAAAAGAACTGTGGGATCCCACATGGAGGACCCATTTGTGGACACCAAAAACGCTGTGCGCAGGAAAAGAAAAAAACTCAAGTCAAAGAAAGCCCACGAGTGTGATTCAGCATAGCGTAATAGTTAAAGCAAGCAGGAAATAGAACACATCCCAGTGTTCTAATCACAATCATGACAGCACCATTTCTTCAAGTAAAACAAGCAAGAAGACGTGTATTTTTCTGCACATACAGCCATAAATGAGTACGATTGGGTTAGGCAGCCAACAGCCATCATGCGATCTTTCCCTGCAATGTGATTTTTCCAGGCTACTGCATTAGATCCTGTCCAAAGATCCAAGTCTAAGCATGCTTAGGCCAAAATAGGTAATCGCATCATACAACCCGTGATGAAATTTTTTTTTGGCTATTTCAACTTAGTCCTTGTTGAAGTGTAATGTCTGATAGCTACATTGCTCATACCATTCCGCATGAGGGTTTCTGATGCTGTTTCTCTTTCATGAGACTTCGCAAATGAATATCAGCTTCACATTGAGTGGATTCTGCCTGTATACAACAACAACTAAGCCTGGATTCTTTGTTTCCATAGGCTCGGCCATGTGCCATGTTAACAAAACAAGCTAGCTTCTCATACCTAAAGGTGAATACAGAAAACCTCATAAACCAAACCAAAAAGGGCATATATACATACTTATAAATTTGTTATAATTTTCGCACAAATTTGTGCATGTAGAGTTTTAGTGGTGGATAAACCACAAAAGCCTCTTTTGGGATAATATTTCCCTGGTGAACAATTAGACCAACAATAACCGCATCGTGAATGAAAGCGATTGCAAAAAGATCTCTGAGCGAAAAGAAACCAGAAGAAGACTATCCAGTTCCAATGAGAGGAAACGAGATCAACCCGTGAAACTCTCGGGCATTCATAAGTTATTTATAAAAAAAAAATCTTAAACAGCTAACAAACATATCGCAACTTCCTTCAACATAGCTTACTGCACAGCTTACTGATACCAAAATCCACATGCACAAGAAACCAAAAAGAAAAGGGAGGAACTCCGGTCAATGGACAGCGACCATGTCAGTAGCGAGCGATTCCAAAATGGAGTCTTCACCAATGACAGGATCAGGCGACGATGGAGTCGGTGGGTAGACGAAAGCTGATTTCATGGGGCCGAGCCGCTTCCTCTGCGGACAGCGTGGACCGGAGAACTGGAAAGAAGGCAATAAGTGGAGAAATTCCTCGTGGGAGATGTGGTGAGCGGTGGCGGGAGGAGGTATGGAGGTCAGATCTGGCTTCTTTTGAGGGCGGAGACGGCGAACTCGAGCGTGGATCCTGGAATCCCTGATCCGAGCGAGGTCGCCGGGCTTGAGGATGCGGTGGAGCCTCTCGTCCCGCTTTGAGACTCTGGGTTCGGCTCCCATTCTGCCGTTCATGGCGCTTATCGTCAGGGTTTGGTGGTCTTGGACTGGAAGGATATGATGGAGGCGCAGTGAGAGAGAGAGAGGCGAGCGGGCACGAGAAGTGGATTTAAAAGGACACGAGATGGGGCGGGAAACGTAGGGAGGGAAAATAATTGCATCTACGTATTTGAGAGCTGGAGGGTGATAGTAAACGTACACCTTTTTTATTGTTTTTTCTGAAATCATTCTTTTTTTACTTTTCTTTCTTTTTTCATAAAAACAACACATACAACACTCATCACCCTTGAAAGAGCGATTTACCCAAGACACACCCAACACTCGTCACCATTCAAACCATCTACTCAAGGCATGTCTATCATTTTGATATAAATCACCTTAAGCGCGTTTCATCATCAATCACAAAGACTATCGCGGTTCAACCGAGTCATCTTTAGGATAAAGACATACTCACGACGCATTACTCCTCAAATGGTAATGCGTGGTGGGTGTATTTTTCCTTTAAGTAAAATGCATCATAGACGTGTCTAGTCATTCGTCGCCGACTTACATTTTCTATCAATTTTTCGTAAGAAACACGTTTATAAATTTAATATAAACCACCTTAAGCATATTTCATCATCGATCATGAAGAGGATTGCAGTTCAGTCATGTCATGTTTAGGATAAAAACACAATGTGTTACTCCTAAAATAATTATGCATTTTGGGTGCATTTATCCTTTAAGTAAAATGTGTCTTAGATGTGTTTGATCATTAATCTCTCTTTTTTTCTCATCAAAAATATTCATCGTGACCAACAACTTAGAATTGTATTTTCTATTAATTTTTCATGAAATTTATGTTTAAATCAAGATAGAGATTGAGAATAATAGAGAAAAAAGGTTAAAAGAGTTTGATAAAAATATTTAAAAATGATTAATGAAAGTTTAAAAAAGAGTTAAAAATGACAAGATTTACATAGAAATCACATGATCAAAAGAAACAATGATATTAAAAGAGAGTGTTGAAGAAAGGAAGATTGAAACAGAATGTTTGGAATAAAGGAGAAGTCGATGGTATGCATACATATCACTAGGAGAAGAAAAACCAACGAACAAGAAGGATAAACCAATGAAAAGGAAGAGAAGATAGAATATGTAGGAAGGGTAATTTTATTTTTTTCCAAAAAGAGTATATGATTAGTAAAATGGGTATATGAATAGCAATTATAAACTAGAATTGATATGCGCACATCCTTTTTGCTATTTATAAGCTCATTGTTTACTATGATTATGATTTTACTATTGTTAAATTGTAGAAATTCCCATGATATCTCTCGACTGCTTGAACTCTCTATATTTGTGAGCTTCCACTTTATCATCGATCATCCCACATCATTCTCTAGTGACCCACAAATCAAAGCATGATTCAACACAAGATACCTCACTATTAATTGTCTCGTAATGCTTTGGATATGATCGAGAAGAAAAAGGAAAGAGAAAAAGAAATGATGGTGCTGATTCAAAGACAATTTCGATGAATTTTAGAGGTATGTTGTTGATTTCACATCATTTTTATCATTTATTTGATGTATTTATTTCACTTTTTACCATAATCTTAGCTAAAAAAGACATCTAGTTTTGAGCTTGAGACGCGGCATAGATACATCACTCCATGCATTTTGTTAATAGGAGACGTGGTTCAACAGTGTTTTTCTATTCGTAGGAGATCATGTGGAGCATTATCTCTTTATGTTTCGAGTGATGTTCGTAAAAATATATTCCTATGTTTTTATTGTTCTTCTTCTTCTTTTTGTTCTTGATTTTTATTGTTTTTATTTTTTGATTCATTTTTCTTGTTCTTTCTTTCTTTCTTTCTCTTTTTTCTTTTTATGATGAGATTTATAAGAACATGTATTGTTCATATGAAAAAACATGGTAAAAAGTGAATGTTTGTCACTGCAGTAAGGACAAGAAAATATTGAAATGGATATAGAGAAGAGTTATTGTTCTTTCTTTCTCTTTTTTTCTTTTTTAATGAAATTTATAAGAACATGTATTGTTCATATGAAAAAAAATATGGTAAAAAGTGAATATCGGTCACTGAAGTAAAGAGAAAAAAATATTGAAATGAGTATAGCAAAGAGAGAAAGTGTTGAAAGATAATTTTAGTATTAAAAAAAGAGTGTGTGAATAGTAAAAAAAGTGTACGAGTAGTAATCCTTATTTGGGAGAGAGGGAGGGAGAGATTTACTTTAATTGCATGTTTGAGAAAGATTATAATTATGTGAGCTTAGTGACTCTCACAATGTCAGGTGGGTGAAACCTTTTCGGCTCTCTTCCTTTCTTTTCTTTTTGTTAAATTTTCAAATATACCCATTAACAAATGTGACATTTGCAAAAAGGTTTGACCGCTCGAATATTAAATTTAACTGCTCACCTTTTTAAATGTGACTAGAATTAAAGTTGGCATTCCTGTCTTTCGGGTCTTTTTTGAGTGGCATTCTTACTTGTTTGGTATAATAGGAATGACAAAATGGCACAAAAAAATGTTATATATAGTTTATTCATCAAAATTAATTTCATATTAAAAAGCAACCTATTGTACCAAATTATTGGTACACAAAAATCCATGCCCATGCCACAAAAGAAACATGCTTGACATCCCGTATTAATTGGTGGTAACTCAATTTGATAGCAAACCCATTCATGGGTAAGCTAAGCTAAGGGCAACTATGTCAGCTAGAATACAAAAATATCAAAAAGAAAAGGATTACTATTTAGACACCCCAAATTAATATCCACACGCCCTTTTTTGTAATTTATAAATATACCCTTCATCTTAAAAAAAATCATATTGCCCCGCTCCTTGTGTGATTTCTCTCTTCATTGCTACAAGTTTTTTTCTTCTTTTTGTTTTCTCTCATTGATGTCAATCTTAAATTCTATGATTGGGCAGCTTGTTCCATAATTTGATGATACATAAACATCATTGGAGATTCGTCACCTTCTCTTGCAGAAAAATGAGAAGTGGAAGGAAAGAAAGAAGAAGAAGAGGTTTGCATGTTTGATTCAATGAGGTATTTTATATTTTTTAGAGGTATATTCATTGATTCAATCTATTTTAATTTTTTATGTGTATTTGATGTTGACAATCCAACAACCGTGTCACCATAAGTTGGGTAAAGACATGGATGACTGCATTTTTCTATTTAGGGAGATGCGATTGACATGCATCTCCCCATTTAGAGAGATGGGAGAGATGTTACTCAACCGCTTCTTTGTTATTAAGTGTGACTATCAAATTAAAAAAGATAATGAAGAATAAGATTCAATAAAGAACTTATAATATCTATTTGTCTCTAATCAACAATCAAACCACAAATACAACAGAATTTATTCTCCTTTTCTGTGAAGTTGAGGATTGTACGAAAATGAAACAAGAAAGTGTCTTCAAATGTTCCATTCATGAGTGCGCACACTTAGGGCTACTATATAGCCTATGGTTGTTCAATGAGCCGGTCCTACCCGAAACTAAGCCCACCATGGACTGACCCAAAAATCAGAACAGTTTGGTATGGGCTAAGACCAAATCCAATCATTCTTTCTATGTGGCTCATGCTCCATCTTAGTAGGGCTTACCACAAGGTGCTCTTTTTGAGTTTGGTCGTACTAGAAACATGCCAGGCTATGTTGAAGTTTATACTCAATTCAAAATTAGTTACCTTCAATTTATTGGGTTTGTGACTATTTCAACAATATACAAAGAAATATATAGGGGAAAAATATTATGCAAGCTATCTAGAGAGATGCACGGTGGTACTTATCTATCATTTAATTCAAAAGTTACTTTTACGAAAAGCATTGAAGTAACCCTGAAAGAGACAATCGACTTAAGTGTGGAGTAGATTGAGGAGGATTCTAATGGTATTCTTGTGGTGATATAAACATCAGGCATGCCTTTCGTGATCTTATTTGATGCGGAGAAGGAATATTTAGTAGCTCTATGGAAGCAATCTTTGATTATAAAATTGGTAGAAAGGAAATTTGGGCATAACCTCCTATAGGAGAATTCGTGCACGAGGATGGAATAGGATATAGAAAATGATTTATACAATGCCTAATTTTTTATTGTGTGAGGATGGATTATCGATTTGCTCTAATAGGAGTGTCATGGGTAACCATGAATCCACCTCTAAAATAGGATACAATTTTGGTTGTTGTCACATTTGTTATTCCAATCATCAAACATAGTTTGAATCCATAAATTCGATTGCCTTTCACCTATAATTGGATATACACATCAATATTGTGCATGGATAACTTTGACCATCTATAAGCAAAGATGTTATGATAAAGGGTTACAAGGCCAAGTCGTATATTTTGGGCTTTGATGCACATCAAGGAGGTAAATTACATGACATTAGCATGATTAGCTTACAACTTCGACTACTTCCTGATGAAATTATGAATGAACTAAATCCATCACTTACAAGGCCAAGTCGTATATTTTGGACTTTGATGAAAGCAGATGCACCTCATCAAAGTGTCTCCATGCTTCTAAATCTCTAAGATGACTCGTCTTGCCAAAAACATCTCTTAAAGTTGTGACATGCTAACCCATGAACATCTTGCTTGATCTAAACAATATCTTAGGTATTGATATGAGTGGAAAGTGTTGGGCTATCTTCAAAGACATGTTTTTCTTCCATGTTGTACCATTTATATATTTCTATCTAGGCAACTTATATATTGGGTTAGGACACCTATATGCATGATCATATTCACCTCTATATAAGATGCAATCATTACGATATGCATATAATTTGATTTAGTCAAAACCAAAATCCATTACCAACTTCCTATCATCATACCAACTAGACATAGACATGGCCGGTTTAAAACTATAACCAAACAATCCTCAAAATCGTGGGACCCAAAATCGAAAGTTATGGGTTGAGAACCAAAACTCGAACCGAGGACCTCTTGGTTAGGTTATGGTTCATAAATTTTAGAAACTAGAACAGACGATTTCAAATTATCATTTATTATATATATAATATATATATATATATATATATATATTGTTTTTAACATTTACATTCACATGAATGTTCATAGCTTAATGG
The DNA here is from genome assembly GCA_036023115.1 of Brasenia schreberi. NCBI lineage: Eukaryota > Viridiplantae > Streptophyta > Magnoliopsida > Nymphaeales > Cabombaceae > Brasenia > Brasenia schreberi. The sequence continues at coordinate 8,707,759 of JAYKKT010000079.1, read as the reverse complement.
TAAGATGTACTTTGTGTGTGGAAGTGGAGAGTTTGGCTCTTATGGTTTATATTTTGTGATTTGAGATATTTATATATTAGGTATATATAAGTGTTCTGATGTTTCCAATCACAAGAATTGTTTTGGCTCAATGGTATAAGATTATCATTTTCAACAAAACATCAAGGATTCAAGTAGTATGAGTTATATTCATGGTTTTCCAAAAAAGACTTTTTAAATTGGTTATGGGGTGATTCCATATCTAAAATTGAAACTGTTTCGAAACCGGCAATTCCAGAACCATAACCAACCACCAACTCATTTAGTTGTGGTTCTAGTTTTCAAGTAACCCAAAACCGGACATGTTTCATGCTAACATTACGAAACCATATTACTCTCGGGGACCACATTCTTAAACACTTCTAACAAGTAATCAATTATCTTATTCTAAATCTTATGCATACATTTGATTTGAATCAAAAAGACCACAAATGATAATAGTGGTTACTTTTCACATCCTAACTATAGTAGCTTCATTGCATTTTCAAATATTTCTTCAATCGTAGTCGATTCTCTATGATATGCATTTGCATTCCTGTGTATTTCAAGTAGAATGAAGGCATCTTGTATTATGTTCACAATATTTATGATACATTTATAAGCATAACATTGGGTTATATGATAACCACTATCATGGATATGTTGATCCCAATAATAAGCATATAAATCCAACTTCTAACTGACAAATAATCGAATATGGGTTGTTCACCTATGACATCGATACAATGAGAGAGAAATAGGAAGAAAATCAGAGAGGTTTGAAGGCGATGTGGGAGAGAGAGAAAAAGAGAAAATTATTCGCATGGGGTGAAACATATTTCAATTGTTTACTTAAATTATTCAAACTGTTGAATGAAACAAACACAATCAAAAATAGTAATCAATGCATTTCTGACTATAAGACAATTATATTCCAGTTGTTGAAGAGTCCGAATATGTTACAAATAAGTTCAATTATCGCAAACAGTTGAATGATTTCTAGTTGGAATACACCCATTTTCTAATAGTGATCACTTATAATTTGAGCCATCTATATTAGAAATAGGTACTTGGCTAAACTTCAGATCTTCCAGTGTTGTGCTATGATAAGAAGGTGTTGAATGCCATTGCAGCTATGGTTGGCAAAATATTGAAGATCAATACAACCATTGCATGGCAATCTCAAGGCATATTTGCTCTAGCATATGATGACCCCCTTGCCTAGCTACAAGATTAATGGTGTTTAGATGAAGATTGAATTTGAGGGCCTTCATCCAATCTACTTCACATGTTGAAGATATAGTAACAACAAACACAAATGCCTAAAAACTCAATAATAGAAAATGGTTGACGAAATGAACAAACAAGTCTCGAGAACCTAGGACTGCTAACGAAGTTATGCATAGACCATGCATGCTAGCACAAATGCAACAAAAGGAGCAAAAAGATCCGTCACATGTATCCACCAGCTCATCTACCTTTAATAAGATCAAAACAATGAAAGTGAAGGTTGTAGAACTACCCCGAGTTATTGTATTGTTGGAGTAGAATGAGAAAGGGATGAAAGTTAAAACTCTCCTAAAGAATATTTTTCATGTTACCCGAATGCCATGTATAATGAAAAGAGTGGCAAGTATCTCAATGGAAATAAAAGGAAGCAACCAAGGATGATAAAATAAAGCATAGAATACAAAGAGTGAGGTAGTATGGATTCAAGGAATAACTTCACAAAAAATATAAGTGTAAACTAATTTCTAAGTACAACTAATAGCAAAGGAGCAAGAAACCGTAACCAAACCGTCGACGAGACTGTTTTGGTTCTAGTCCTTTTTTAGAATAGTTACATATCCATTTTCAGGACGGTTATGGATCTGATTTTGTATCCAAATTCAAATTTGAATTTAGGGCGGTTTCGGGTTTGGTTTTGGGGTGAGTTAGGATCTAGTTTTTTTAAGTAATTTATTCTTATGTTATATAGTATAATAGCATAATTGTACAAGTTGTGTAACTATATGAGTATTACATACATATATTACATTAAAAAGGGCATAGCTACACTATGCAAGTTCTTATAACTTATAACTATTACATACATATATGATATATTACATTATAAAATGTATATGATAATGTAAGTATATATGTAATGTAAGGTAAGTATTACATTACATATAATATCTATAACATAGTAAGACATTAAGGTTAAGTTTTAACATTATAAATTACAATCGTATATATATACATATGATATAATATATGTATAAAAATCATATATGAATGTAAACAGAATTAAAGAAACAATGGGCTTGACCATAATTCACTTACCTTTGAATTATGTCTCATACTATCCTTTTAGGTGAAGAGGAATCAAAGTCAATATAGTTCTCTTATCTTTTGGCAAAAACCCCTTATCTAAAGTGGTGGACTCTGAAATTAATTATCATTATCACTACATGCTTGTATTGCATCAATGCCAATGGTACCAGTACTAATTTTTCCTTCAATAGTATAGTTTTTGATGTATACGTCAATTGACACTTCTTCACTCTCCTGTGCTTGACACATTACTCTTTTTTAATCATTTAAGTAAGTTTGAGCTTTAAAGGTCTCAAATTGTAGTTAGAGTGATATTCATGTAATATATTGATGCTTGCACTAAATACTTACTCCATAGCAATAGTTGAGATTGGAACAATGAACACCTCTTGAGCAATTAAAGATAAAATAAGATAAGTAAGTTGATGCTCTCACTACTATTTTAAAGCACTCAATTTCTCTCCACCTTCATCATCTTCAAATTTATGAAGATCATAATGAGTAGCATTATATATCTCAAACTTTATCGAGTTCATAGGTTTTGGATTTTTTCTAGGCCTTGATTTTAAAATATTATAAAAAACTTACTACCAAAAGAGGAGGGTGTATGATTACTATTGTTTTCTTCTTCTATATGTGAAACAAGATTACTATGAGTAAAACTATAATCAATATAAAATTAATTAATGCTTGATCTTGTATCATTAATTATACTATTGATATCTTTAAGTTGGTCTAATAAAAAGATATTATAATAAGCATTCAATAATACTTCTAACCCCTCTAATTTTAATCTATGGTCTAATTCAACAACAACTAAACTAATAGCTGGAACATCTTTATAATAATTAAGTCATTTTTATGTCATATTCTACACACTATGAGCTAAGTAAGGACTTTCATGAAATTGTGGTAACCTATGAACTACTTCTAAATCTTGATAACTAAATAAATGAAAAGTTTGATAGTGAACACCATATAATACATTTATGACATTATTAAAAACAAAAAGAAGATCTAAAAGATGTGTACAAACATCCAAATAAAACTCAAACAAAAATGTGGATGAACCACCAAGGTTTTCAAGATCTCCTCACATATTAGTGAAAACAATGTAAATATCTTACCTGAGTTCTATAAGGATTAACTCAAGCTCTCAAAGAATGGAACAAAAGCTCGTTTACTTGATAGAATTTGAAGGAATAAAAAAGCAACTGAATGTGACTCATATTAATTTTTAGAAAAAATAGAAACTTGTCTATAAGAAGAACTAAAGGTAATCTTAAAGAATGAGAAAGTTCTTTCCTTTTGAAAGTCATGAGTTGAGTGGATAAAATTTGGTGATTGTAATTTGATATATTATCACCTTGAAGTGGTTGTACAACAAAAGAAGAATAGAATATATAATCTGAGATGAGAGAGGAAACTAGTCTCATGAATATGAATTAATCAAAGTTAATGTGGCAAGATATTTTCACAAGTTACTATAAGAGGAAATAGGACCAAGGTATCAGGTGTACCACTTTCTTTACTTTGCTTGCACTAGAGCTACAATGGTTTCAAGGTTTGGGTAGAAAAGTTAATGCAACTACAATCTAGAAAGCATTAAAGGATATCTCACTATTGAAGGCTCCTGAAAACAATAGGCATTTGATGCTTATCTTTCAAAATAACTGCTATATAAGTGGTGCAATTGTGGTCAAGTCTATAAAGGAAATTTGGTGTAACAAGGAAAAGATACAAGATAACTGACTTTGATCACAATCATCTTGAAAAAGAAGTATTAAGAATTTTCTTATAGAATTATTCAAGTCTCATATGTCAAAAACATTAAAACATATTTCTTCGAGGTATAACTATTAAAGAACATAATTGTTACAAGGGAGGTGGTGCATACCATGCAAAAAGGGAAAAAAACAAATAAGGATGTGTGGTTACAAAAATGGATTTAGAGAAGGCATTGTGAATGATTATATTAGAATTTCTTAAGAAAAATCCCTAAGGAAGTCCAATGCCCAAATTGATTTGTGGAGCTCGCAATGAGTTGTGTTACTATTATGTCCTTTAACATTTTTTGGAATGGAGAGATGATAAAAGTTTAGATAGTTTAAAGGAATATGTAGGGGAACTAGATTTGTTCTTACTATTCAAAAGTTACCTCATAGCATATTTGTTGCATGAAAATTTGGAAACCTATATAGTTGGCAAAAAAATAAACCATGCTTTTCACACCTACTTTTTGATGATGACATACTCTTCTTCACTGAGGCCTATGTTTTCCCAACTAGAATCCATGTTAAACTGTCTTAAATAGTTCTACATTATGTGTAATTTTGATGAAGGTTCTAGTAAGTGTTTTTCTAAGAGTATCTAGTCTTTGGTAGACACTTAGAAATTCAATTTGAGCATAGACAAGATTCAATAAAACAATTTAACCACTTCCTAAATACGGTCAAAAGTTGCTTGAGTGACTAGATTACACAATGCTTATCCATGATGTATAGAAGCATGTTACTAAAGATAGTGATGTCTGTCATTCCTACTTACCTTATACAAATTGTAAGGCAACCACAATACATTATGTAAAACTGGAAGTTTCATTTGGGTGAGCACAAATCATACTTCGAAGATACATCTAATGGGTTAGGGACATACTTGTCATTCATGAAATGTACGAATGTTTAGATTTTGATGTATATGAGAGGTTAATTATGCTTTTATCATAAAGCTTGTACAGAAAGTTGTAGCAATGTCAAATTATATTTGGGTAACAATGATGAGGAAGAAATGTAGGAAGAGACTAGATGATGGCTTAGGACCCTAGGCAAAGCAATGTGGCTCCAAACCATGGAAAGAAAATGCAAACTTTGATTGTATATTATTAAAGGGTCACAATTGGAAGGTTTTGGTAAAATGAATGAGTAGAGGGCATGGAAAAATATAAAAAGTATCATGCATTAGTGTTTTATGAGTCCATTAAGCAGCAAACAGTAAACAAGTAAATGTGCCCGAATGGTAAGTGGAACTTGAGCCTTTTGGATGGTATAATTTAAGTGGATATTATACAAACAATTAAAGCAATTCTTCTTCCTCATCCAACATGTGATTATGATCACCTAATATGGAAGGTGTAGTACTGGTAAATTTATTGTTTTAGTTGCTATTTTTGTTTTACTAATGGAGGAATGATCGTCTAGTTTGGAGGAAAATCAAGAAGTGGCATAGACCAACCTGGTTGTATCTCATGAAACAAAGATGGTGGTATGAGAAGACGAAAATGGGATGTGTAATGTTTATGGCTTATAGATTGAAGGCATTCTCTATGTCTTGACTACCAAAGAGTAGTGAAGGTTTGGAGGAAATTGCTTCATCTGAATTGGAGTACTAAGCTATTCTCATGGAAATTGTAACAATGGGTGGTATCTAATCTTTTCTTCAAGTTGAGTAAAAAAAGAGAATGGAAATGAAATGTTACATTTGGTGTATCAACATGGCTCACTTGACAATGGAGAAGCAAAACTTTCTTTAATGAAACAAAAGGGAACCTAGGAATAAAGTTGATGTCAAGTCTGAGTCCAACAAATTGAGGATGTTGGTGGACATGTGGTTTATATCCTTGAGAGAGTTAGAAAGAAGGAAGAATGAGAGTAGTTTTCTATTGGTGATTTCTATAAGTGGTTATGTGGTTACCTAGGATTAGTTTTCTATTGTCATATCTCTTTCTATGTTGGTGGACATGTGGTTATCATTGGCCTTGAATAAGAAGGCACCAAGGAACTCTTACTTATTGCCATAACTTTTATCCCATTTATAGAAAATAAAGCTTGATAACTCTTATACATAACAACCATGCAAAAACGGAAAAAAGGGTCATCTTCCATATTGCATGAACCACTTTTTATACTAAACAAAACAATTTAGAAAAACTTATCAATTTCTATTTATAAATAAAATGAAAGAGATAGGCACCCACTTCCCTTAGCTAGAATAGGCATCCAAGGATATCAAAGAAAAAAGGGGTAAAACTAGACAAGAGCTTATAGAAATAATATAGAGAAATTTTCTCCTTGAGTTTTCTCTCTTTTTTAAAATCTTGTTTGTAAACCTCCACGAAGAAACCATTTTAGGTGATTCAAAGCATGATGATACCTACTCCCGTTATTCAAAGAAGTCAACATTGGTATCATAGTGGGTTCTGCTTCAACAAGTGCCTTAAAGCATCGTGATACTATTTGATCGCCTATCAGTGGTCAACCCTTGATATGCTTTCTTATGTATATATCTATTTTCAAAAATCAGCTATAATAACATATATCTAAATAGAAATCATCTGATTAAATCCTTTTTGAGTTTTCTCTCAAATAAAAATATAGAAATGATTTAAGAAGTAAAAGGTCATCGAAGGACGTGGAAAGGCAAAAATCACCCGATCAAATTGGATACAGATCATATTTGCAAACTTCTTTTCTTCATACAAGATTACATATGAACAACTTGTAATATGAAGAACAATAGTGGAAATTAAAATTAATAGAATGACGAAAAGGGCTAGGTAACATGTTTGCTCAAGTGTATGGAGTGTGCTTGCTGCTTACTGACTGCAATCTTATATGGGTTTTCTACCATCCTAATCAAACTCATTGCCTTAGGCAGAACTTCCACAATCTAAATCAGACCCCTAAGGAGAGGGGAAAAAGTGGAGAAGAGAGGAACCATATATATGAAAAATGGAAAATATTGGAATACAAGCAATAACCATCCATAAATGAATGGTGGAGGAGGCTGAGGGATTTTTCACTCTTTGTCTCTCTCCCTCTCCAAACTGATTATGAACTCTCTCTCATATTATCGTTAAGGACATTTTATCACCCTTAAACTAGCCAGACTATGGTTTGCATGAAACATATTTGCATTTAATGCATAATATCTCCCTTTTTCTCTCCTGTCCTCTCTCCTTCTCTCACTCAACTCACTTTCTCACAAACCAGAACAAAGGATTTTGGTTTACAAGAACCAAAAAGTGAGAAATCAACCCTCGTGGTGTTCGAAAATCACCATAGCTCAAGTGGTTACGAGAAACCATATACCGCTCATGGTTTCTGAAAACTATGGGTGGTTTTGAAAACCCACACATTTCCAATTTTATCTTTTGGCCCATGCTACTTTTCAAGAATCACAAATCTACCCTTAAAATATGTGTAGATTAACTCAAAATTCTATGATGTTTCAAGAAATTAACTGTAATTTTAGATATTTATAGATCTATGTGATACTTTATTTTGCATTTGGAAATGTTTTATTTTCCAAAATTACAAAATAGTGCTTTTTGTAGAAATTATTGATCTACTACCCATAGGCTTGTTTGGAAATTCCATAGTAGTTTTAAATTTCACTTTAAAAAATTGAGATTTGCATTATTTCCAAATTAGCACTTAAGACGATTAGTGATTTTTAGAAATTATTTGTTTAGTGCTAATGCAATAATTTAGTTGCTTGTTAAATTTAGTTGTATGCTTCTTGCTTCTTGCCTTGAATTGCTAGGCACTCATTTTTTGGAAAATTTTACCAAATAAAAATGACTTGTAGAGTTTATGTCTTCGAGTTGGCCAAAACCCAAAAGCTTAATGACTTCCACTTTCATACTTGAAAAAGGCACATTATATTGGCATTGTCACTTGAGGGTGTTGACTATATCCTACGAGAAACTTGGACTGAACCAAACAATTGCAGAATAGAAAACTATAAAACTTTCACTAAGGATGACATTTTAGCAAAAATCATCATACTGATATATAGATAAACCTATTTAGGGTCTTTGAGTATTTTAAGGCTGCAAATTGAACTACATGTCCTATTGCTCTTGCATAAATATAACTCTTATAAGATAAAAGAGTTGAACAATGTAAGTGATGCTAGTAATAGCTAGAGATTTAGGTGTGACTAAAATGGTCATCCTAGACCCAATGCAAATCTCTACCTTACCAACCATTAATCTCACTTCTTGAAATAAGTCAAACATTTCCCTTAGGGTTAACCTAGCTAGCTCCCCTTCAAGTTGGTAATAAAATAGGAATATCTTAAGAAAAAATGACAAATTGCTTTTTCCTCAAGATGATTTAAGCTCCAACTCTCAAAATCATCAGAACAAAAGAAAATAAAATTATAAATTTGACAAGTTTGACTATTTAAAAGCATTCAAGAAATCATAGAAATTAATTTTTCAAGTGAAGTGCTTCGATTGCAGAAAAATGGGGCACTATAGGAAAGATTGCACAATCACAAAAAAGATGATGCTAACACTCAATAGGGTGGCGAGAAAGAGAAGCGTGAAGCAATCTTCGTGATATATGAATGCTATCACCAGGATCTTTAGTGGTAGATGCTTGTGCAACACGACACAATACAAAGAGCAAGGATGAAGTAACTGGCCTCAAAGAGTACTGACCTTAAGAACATCATGTGTACATGAGGATGTATATTTTGATGTTCAGGGAGTTGGGTCTTTTAGGATCATTTACGTGGATCATGACTTTTTTGGTTGATGGGTAGATGTTGGAGCAACCCGGTAAATTATAAAAAGTTAGGATAGAGATATTGACTTTAAAGAGTATCAACTAAGAGAACATCATATATACATGGAGAAAACACATATTTTGATATTAAGGGAGTCAAGTTCTTTATGATCATTCACCAATTGTTACATTTTTAGTTAGTAGATATATGTTGGAGCAACACAATACATTAAAAAGAGCAAGGATGGAAAAATTGATCTTAAAGAGTGTTGGCCTAGAAAGCATTGTATGTACATGGCAAGTAACACATATTCTCATATTCAGATAGTGAGGCTCATTAAGATCGGTGTATTAGACACTTATGTTTTATTGATTGATGTACTTATTGTGTCTTTTACAAGGTAAAATTTAGTGTTTGTCAAAAAGAGCCTTGAGGTCGGATTTATTCTTTGGGAGGTGACCATAGGGAAGCATGTGCGAGTTTATTTTAAATAATGAAGGAACTTCTTATGTTTATATTGATTATTGTTATGTGAATATATGACATAGAAGGTTAGAACATGTTATTCTAAATAAGTTAATGAAATTAGTAAACTTTAACTTAATACTCGATTTGATAAAACTATATTTAACATATATTATGCTTGTATTTGAGAGAAAATAATGAGAAACTATTTTCCAAAGAAGCAATTAGAGCCACATGCTTATTAGAAATTATTCATAGAGATATTTGTAGACTTTTCATAATAAGGTTTGATCGAGGGGTTTGTATTATTTTATAATCTTCATGGTTATTCCAAGTATGAATATATGTATATATATATTATCACATAAGTCTATGGCATTATACATCTAAGGAATATCCGAAAGAAGTTAAAATCAATTGGGTTGTACAATTAAAGTTTTGAGATCCGATCAAGGTGATAAATACATCTTATCTGAGTTTTCTGAATCTTGTAAAAAATATGAAATAACTAGGCAAAATATAATGCATAGGATAACAAAACAAAACAATATAATAGGATGCTTTTGAAGTGTACAAGGTTCATATTACTAAATACTTCTCTCCCAAGAGTCTTTTGGAGAAAAATAGTGTCTACAACTACATATATACCAAATAGAGTTCTCTTTAAGGTTATATCTACTAAACCATATGAGTTATGGTTTAGTAGAAAACCATATCTTAGTCACCCAATAAAGTGGGGTTCCATAGAATATGCAAAGATTTTAGACTAGTCTATATATAAACTAGAGAGTAGATATTTAATGTGTATTTTTATTAGATAACCCAAGGGATCAAAAGAGTAGTGATTTTATCTTAAAGACCTTCGGGTTGATAGAAAGTATGGATGTTAAGTTTTTAGAAGATTCAAAGAGTTATATTATTACAAATAATGACATGAATGCCAATGATATTTTAGATCTTGATGAACCATTATTTAAACACATAAAACCAAAAGTTATCGATCTTTGCTTACAAATTGAAATATCAAGTGGTCAGTAGAGACCACAACCTCCTCCATCTTAATTGAAAGATTATTGCACTTAGTTACTTAGTAGATTTAGATGAGAATAGTAGGCTAAGTTATCAAGAAATTATGAGGTCTTCTCACTCACTATATTTGGTAAAAGTAATTTATGAAGAAATTGAATCTATTAAGAAAAACAAAGTCTCATAGTTGATAGTTTTACCTAAAAGAGGAAAAGCAATTGGTTGCAAATGTTACTAGAAAAAATATAAATTGATGTCAATAGATAAATTTAAAGAGAGTTTGGCTGCAAATAATTTTTTTTTGTAAAAGGAGGGAATACATTATGTTAATACATATTCTCTTATTACAAAATTTATACTTATAAATAATTCTAGTAATTGTAGCATTTCATGATTTATATTTACAACAACTTGATATAAAGACTACATTTTTTAATAGTAACCTAAATGAGACTATTTACATGAAACATTAGTTAGAAGGTTACACGATGACATGATACATAATGTGACGAAGTCCCCATATGACATAAAACAATTACCCCACAAATGATATTTAACTTTTCAAAATGGCATTGTAGAACTTGGATTTGTGGCTAATTAACTTGAACAATGTATTTATATTTGAAACAATGAGAACCATTTTGTTATCCTATCCTTATATGTAGACAACATCACATTGATTGAAAATAGTACCAATATTATTGTCGAAACTAAGTTATAGTTGAATTTCAAGAAATGAAGGATATGGGAGACACATCCTACATCTTAGATATAAAGATTACTTATAATAAAACACTTAAACTCCTATGTTTGAGTCAAGAGAGATATTAACTGTATCTTCAAGAAATTTAGAATGAATGGTTGTGAGTCTGCTAGTACACCTATTGCAAAAGGGATAAAGCTCATTAAAACTAATTTTCTTAGTGATGGACAAAAAAAATAAATGTTCTAAGTGTGCAAGCTATTGATAGCTTGTTATATGTAATGTTGTGTATGAGACCAGATATCAAAGTAATCTTAAGCTTTCAAGTTTTCTTAAGTTTTCTTATTTGAATGTGTTATTGTTTCTTGGTTATGTAAGAAACAAAGTTGTTTAGCTTTGCATACAAAAAAGGTTGAGTATATTGCTTGCAATATGATTGCTATTAGTACTGTTTGAATAAAGTACTTCATTTGTTATTTGAAGTTGGAATAAGCATATAATGATAAAATGTTCTTATATATATAATATAGTACAATAGAATGAAATAACAATTTCTTAGTTGCCTACTAGGGATATGAAAGTAGACTCTTGACTAAAGGCATTTATGAATTTATGTTTGTTAAACGTGTTACCCACATAGTTTTAAGATGTGTCTAAAGATTTCTACTATATGAAAATATATATGAGCTGTTATATGCAAGAAAACATCTTGATTATAAAAAAACCACATATCATTCATAATTCATGGTTGTATGATTAAAAATTTATACAATAGGAAAAGCCATGAAATCGTACAAAGAAACTATTGTCTCATGATTCAGCTCACATGGCCAAGTGAGAGATGATAACTCTTAGTGAATAATAGCCATAATGCATCATATATAATGACTATATAATAAGAAGGCCCCCTTTCATATTACATGAACCATTTCCGATTCTAAATAAAATAGGTTTAAACAAAACTTATCAATTTCTATTTACCAAATAAAACAAAAGAGGCAAAGAGTCGTTTCTCCTTGCAGCAACGGATATCTAAGGGAGGCAAAGAAATGAGGGATACAACCAAACAAAAGACTACATAAATAATACACATAAAATTTCTCTCTAAGCTTTCTCTCTCCTTTACAACATCCTCCTTTATAAACCTCCTTAAGTAAGTCATGTTAGACCTGATTCAAAGTCCGAACAACACCCACTCCTGCTATAAAAAACAATAAAGCTTACACTTGATTTCCTAGTATATGAATCACATGGACCTCAAGCTGCCTTTCTATTGGCTCAACATGATGGTGTGCATCTTACATGAGTTCCTAAATCGAGTAAGAACCCCAAGGCTGGTAGGGGAGGTTAAGATAAATCTCAAGATGCCCTCCCTCGTCCACATTCCTATTCATAAAAACTTACATGGCATAGACCCAGGGCTGAGCGATTTTATCCCAAGCCTAATTTTACCCCATCTCAAACGATGAATAGAAGTTGTGCGGGACAATTTTTTTAGGATTATTTACATTTCCCCTCTTCATGAGATAAGTAGTATTAGTTAGATCACCTACGAGTTATATTCATGTATAAGAATCAGTTCAGTTTCAGGTGAGCTGATTTTGTTAGGTACATGGTTACGAATTTAGATCTATATTCTAACTTTTTTTTTTTTAATGCAACCCTTTTACAAAGAAACCATAAAATACAGTATATATTATAATCCTTGTGGTGGGGTCTTCCACTCTCAAGGACTGCTTTGTGATAGACCTCACACGGTGATCTCAAAAGAACTAAGTTCTCTTGTAAATGTTGTGTGTTACTATTGATACACCTTTTTTTACTAAACATATGCTCTATTCATCATTGTTTTCAAAATTATTCTTTCATTTTCTCCCTATGTATATCATTTTCTTAAAAAAAGATATGCCCACTATATGTCACACTTCAAACAACGACATGTCTAAGGCACATCTATCATTTAAACGCACCACGCCTTAAGCGCATGTTATTATTGATCATGAAGAGTGATGTGGTTTAGTTATATCATTTTTAGGATAAAAATACATTCATCGTGTGCTGTTTCTTAAATAAGGATTAGTCGGTTCTATTTCTCAATAGGGGCACGAAAGGGATATAACCCAGTGGTAGAGTGTCACCTTGATGTGGTGTAAGTCATCAGTTTGAGCCAGATCATCCCTAAACCCAATGCGAACTTTTCTATTTTGACTTGTTCCCCCACCATGATCGAATGAGATAGGAGGCTCGTTATCTTATTTTTATTTATCGGGGTTCCATTTCAGCGTCACAAACAACCCTTTTTCCTTAAACACCAAGAGTCTTAATATTTCTAAGTATGAAAAGAATCAATTTTCTTATTTAATCAGACTCACAACAGAAAGAAACTTTGGGATTGCTGAATGATAGAAGAGAGATGAGATAAATATATATTATCTAAAGCAACGGAACCATCATAGTATTCTTTGTTCCTTCATCTTAAACACTTGTCGTAACTAATCCTTTATAACTTTATTTTTTATCAATTTTTCCTGAGATTTATCTTTACACCGAGATCTAGATTAAAAATAATAATGGAAGAAGTCTGAAAGAGATTGATAAAAAAATTATTCGTAAAAGTTTGAAAAAAAAGAGTTGAAGAGGATTTAGAAAAAAATCGAAAGAGAATGGGATTAAAACATATCACTAAATAAAGAAAGATAAAAAAGATCATCAACGGGAAAGGAGAAGACGATGACATACAACCGAATCATTTGGGGTGGCGGGTGCAGAGGGACGACGAAACCGATAAGGAGGAGGAGAGGAGAGGAGAGGAAATTTGTATATATGTTTTAGTAAAATGAGAATGGCAATTATGTAAATGGTAAATAGTACCGGGACCTGACTCGTTGGGATGTACCGCCAAGCGTTGTGCGCGTGCGTGCTTATGCGAAGTGGAGAAGGGGAATCAGAATGAAAAGTGGTTCATCATAGGAGAGCGACCGAAGCATTAGTAACTAAGGAGGAAAGGAGAGAAAAGGAGCTGCTTCCTCTCCTTCAGAGGCTGCTTGGGGAAGCAAACGCCATGGCATCCGAGCCCAAAAACAAATATGATCGGCAGCTCAGGTTCATCTCACGCTCTCTGTTGTTTCGGCCTACACTTTTCATGTGGATCGTTTTGGGCTTTTTTTCCTGTTTACCTTTTAGGACTTTGGTAGTTTTAGGGCGTGACCCTCTTCTCGTCGGAGCTGATCCAATACCAAAATCCTGGATCATAACTCACTGTTTTCGAGAGCACTGAGTGCTGGATGTTTCGTTCCGGGGCTTATCGTTCTTGGATGCTGAGTATCTGCATCACCTGATAGTTGACAGACGAAAAGTATGGGCATCAAATATGGAAGTTCTCTGTTTTTGTGGACGGTGGGTGGGAAGCAATTGAATGAGAATCTGCTCCAAATCACCTCCTCGCTTCAATAATATTCTCCATGGTGTTTCACTGTATTGTGCTTTATTTTTTTTTCCGTTGGGGAGGCAGTATATTTAGTGGTTTAAACGTCGTGCCTATTGACGAAGGCAGGGGTCGAAGCTCTGTGTAACCAAAGTTTAGTTGTTTATGCATCATGCTTCCTGACAAGTGCATATGCTAAGCCATGTGTTAGATGTGAAAAGAGAAAGATGGTTCTTCTGTTTCGAGCTTTCGTCATAGTGCCCTTAAATGAAAGACCTTAAATTTGGTTCCGGTTTAATATGTAATATGCTTAGGTTCATATTGCTTACTTCATTAGAAGACCCCACCTGATTTGTGATGCTTCCAAACTACAGTTTTGAACCATTCCTTGTTTCTGCTTCTCAATATAGTGTCTGTAGATCAGCTCGAGTTTCAATTTGGCTGTTGTTTGGAGCTTTGGGCTGGTCAAATCATCAATCTTTTAACATAACTTATCCTCTAATTCAAAACCAAATAACTGAACCTTAAATACCAGTCTCCTCATAATTCGTAAGCTAACTTATTCTGTTCTAGTTACATGTTGAACTGTTCTTTGGCCATGCTTTAGTGGAAATGAACTTGTAAAGGAATATGCTTCCGTAATCCAAAGCACATTTCTAGATGGTCTCTTGTCGAAAAAATAACTGCTTGCGAGAAGGTGCATGCGTCAAACCCCAGAGAGGAGAAAAAATTAGAAGATAACCAAAGCCAAAAAAGTCGGCATTACTCTATTGCTAAATAATTTCCTGAAAACGAGCACTCATCACATGTAAACAGATGCATGTACAAACAACAAAGACCCCTCAAACTAATGTTATTAAAATCATACAATATCCTCCAGTATAATATGATTTTATTGCGTAGTGGTATCATAAACTAAGTCACACAGACACTTCTAAGAGGTGGAGTGCCGACCTCGACACAGTGTGACACCGACATCGTGTCGGTGGGGCATGGAAAAAAAAAACGTTTTTTTTTTTGTAACTCACGGTTTTGTCGTCTATGGTGTATTTATCCTGGAGAACCCGATCAAAGAGGGAGTAATCCGCGAAGACGATGAAACCGAAGCCTCTTAGTCGACTAATGACCTTATCTCCCATGATGACCACCTGAGTTACCTCACCATAGTTTATAAAATGCTCCTTCAGCTTGTCTTCCATCGTCTCCCATGAAACTCCGCCGATGAACATAGAAAAATATCTCAACGCGGACCTTTTTCACTTCCTTTTGTGTGGATATTTCATGCTTCAAAATCTGGTATCGATTTTGAAGTTTGGGTCTTTTTGGATAAATGGGTCCGGATCTATGAAGATTGATTTGTGTATTATGATGAAATTAATAGTTGTTTACCGTTTATGTGTTTTGTTTTAATATAAAGTTGTGTACTTGCTATTGTCATATACTTATGTTAATTGATGTCTCACTTGTTGTAGCTTGAATATTATATATAATATATAATATTATATACCCTATCCGTATCGTCGCACTCAAATTTTTTGAAATTTGCCGTATCCTGCACCTGCACCCGTGTCCGCACCGGCACGTGCACCCATGTGACATAGATCATAAGTCAGAACTGATAATTGGTACTAGAACTGATAACTGGTATCATAACCGGTATGATTCATGGATCTGTATCCCTATATACAATTTATCGGACTGTATCACACCGTACCATATGATACGGTGTGATATGACCGCCAAATCGTACAATACACTCTTATATGTAGATTTTTCAAAAATCATGTTTTTCAACTTTTGGGATTAAAGATTGTTTTAAACCCATCACGGTCACGGCTACCTTCTTCAGCCTTCTTACCCCTATCTCAGTCCAAGAGGCTCATGGCTCTCTCTTCCAAAGTTCAAAGTCTCAAATTTCTTATATTTGTCAATGACCGACAATCCCGATTCAATATCTGATAATCCTAATTCTTATTCGATTGAAAACTACTACAACGGGGAAGTTTAGGAATAACACTGAGAAACAATGATAATAAGATGTAATTTTTGTGGACATATCATAACTAGTGGAGTTGGTCATGTAAGACATCATATAGTTGGAATTGGAATGAACATCCATCATAAATTCTCGAAGATAAGCATCACTTGCATTCTTTTGTGTTTCATGCTTATTCATTTACATTTATACATCATCTGTTTTGGTCCTTCCTAGTTGAGAGGCAATTGGTGCTCACGTTACATCATCAACGGTGACAAAAAGTTGTTCTTTAGAAGAGGCATGCATGTTAACCTTTTCCATGTAATATTCCTCAAGTTTCCTTTCCTTTTATAGCTAGATTATTCTAATTTCTTCTTCACAATGTGGACATGTTCAATTTATTCATATATGAAGTTCATAAGTCAGGGAAAATTTCTAATTCTTTTCAAATTATCAGTCTAAAGCTGAATGTCGTTGCAGGATATGGGGAGATCAGGGGCAGGAAGATCTTGAAAAGGCTAGTGTTTGCTTGCTTAAATGTGGTCCAACCGGCTCTGAAACATTAAAGAACCTCGTTCTGGGTGGCATCGGGAGCATAACTGTTGTGGATGGATCTAAAGTTGAAGTAGGGGATCTTGGAAATAATTTCATGGGTATGTTGCTGGGATTAATAGTTTTGTACTTGGTGAAAGTTGCCATTTGATCTTATAGTGCTTGATGAATTGAGCAGTGGATGAAAGAAGTGTTGGAGAGTCGAGCGCAAAATGTGTATGTGCCTTTCTGCAGGAGCTAAATGACGCTGTGAGAGTTAAGTATGTGGAAGAGTCTCCAGAGCAACTTATTCATACGAATCCTTCATTTTTCTCTCAGTTTACCTTGGTAATTGCAACACAGGTACATACTCATTCAAAATAAGGATTATTCTCTGTCTTTTGCAGAAAAATTGGAATTCCTAGGGGTCTGACTTTCTCCAAACTAAAATTAATTTGTGCCCCCTTTTGCCCATGAACCCTCTCCCATATTTCACCTGTATCTCATTTCTGATTTTGCGGTAGCTGGCGAACTAAGAATTTTGCTTCTCTGACACGTTTAATTGCTTTAAGCCTTTAATCACTTCTGGTAAGGTGAATCACTTGAGGTGGTGACTTAATGGCTTCTGTAACAAACAAGAATTGCCTTTGGTGGATGTGTTAAAGATGAACCCAATGGTGATAAAAAGTTCGTGTTTAGTCTCCAAACATGGTTGGTCAAGGCTCTAGGGCTGATCATAATTGCTTTATGGCTCGTTGCATCACCGTTAGCAACTGTCGCCGTTATTCATAGGTATTGTCACCATAAATCTTGGGTTGGCAAAGGGTAGAGGACGGAATGATGGCAATGTGAGCGGTAGTGGCAAGGTAGCAAGAATTTGGCTTGTGGGTGGGTCTGGGGTGTGACCTATCTGTTACTCAGAATTTCAGGTGCACTCAGAGACCTGAAAGGATAGAGTTTGGAGTCCTTTTCTTTTTGTCAGGTTCACTTGAAGGCCTTGAAAGACCACATATTTATCTATATATATGTATATAATGTATATGTATTCTGATTTTGTTTCGTTTGTTTTTAGATACACTTTGCAACTGTTTTCTTAAATCATCTGAGGTTTCTTTCTGGGAACAAAAGCATCTGAAATTTCCTGAAAAAAAGCGACCCTTTTTTCTCCCCTGAGGTTAGTTTTGCCAAGAAAATGTAAAGATCAATATGGGTACCTATAATACATAAGTACACACACATTAATTTCTACCATAAAGGGGTGATGAGAGCTATTGGCAACAAGCTGGGGAAACTGGTGAAGATCGACTATCATACTGCCGCTTCGGATAGAGATAACACTAACAAAAAATAACATTTTCTTTATTGGAGTGGATTCATGAGTTCAGATGATTACTAGTATTCAATGGAATAGCGTGTTTCTTGGATTGTAGGATAGAAAAAGGGCAGAAAGGGGAACTTGTATGAAAACATTATCTCATGGGATTTGCCAACCCAAGATTTATGGTGACAATACCTACGAATGATGGCGACAGTTGCTAACGGTAGTGGCAAGGTAGCAAGAATTTGGCTTGTGGGTGGGTCTGGGGTGTGACCTATCTGTCACTCAGAATTTCAGGTGCAGTCAGAGACCTGAAAGGATAGATTTTGGAGTCCTTTTCTTTTTGTCAGGTTCACTCTAAGGCCTTGAATGCCCACATATTTATCTATATATATATGTATGTATATGTATATGTATTCTGATTTTGTTTCGTTTGTTTTTAGATACACTTTGCAACTGCTTTCTTAAAGCATCTGAGGTTTCTTTCTGGGAACAAAAGCATCTGAAATTTCCTGAAAAAAAGAGACCCTTTTTTCTCCCCTGAGGTTAGTTTTGCCAAGAAAATGTAAAGATCAATATGGGTACCTATAATACATAAGTACACACACATATATATCAAGAGAGACATTGTCTTTTGAACGCAGTATTGATTTTCCATGGGCCCATTGAGGACCCCAATGTTGCATTTTCCCCACTTGCTCTCTCTCTCTCTCTCTCTATATATATATATATATAATTATATATACACACATGTATGTATGTCTGTGCACTCTCTTCAAGAAAATATGTGCACTATACACATACATTTATCTGTAACCTTCAAAAGAATATGTCAACTGTGTCTGTGCGTGCAAACATGTCTGTGTGAGAGACTGGTCTTTTGAAGCAAATTACGATTTCTTCTTTGAAAAAGCACCTTCAGTTTCCAGAAAAGCAGCTCTTTTGGTTTCCGGAGGGCGGTTTTGCCAAGAAATGTAAAGAATAATATGAGTGTCTACCATACTTGCCCAGTGTACATATTTTTGTGAAGGTAAGTTTGTGTTCAGGGGCTCACATGTGTGTGTGCGTGCATGGGCAGGGTGTGTGTTGTGTGTGTCTGCATGTGCGTGCAGATTAAAGCAACAGTTGCAATCATTTTATGCCACAAAGTGCAGTGAATTTAAGAAGAACAATTTAGGTGTTCAACTGTGAACTTAACATTGTAGACTTTGTGCAACATAGTGAGATAACATGCAATAACAGGGAGTTCGAATGCTAAATTGTTTCCTAAGAATTAAGAGTAAAGAACGCTCCTTGTATCTAAAACATTGAAGATGAAAACAAGGAAAAAAGGTATTCTTGTCAAATTGGTGTGATCCAAAATATGATTTTACTACATGCAATAGTAAATACATCTGAACAAAGTATTTTGTATTCAATATAGCATTTAAAAATCTTCTTTTCTATATACATATATATGTATATGCTTTGATTAAGAGTATCTCGTTAATGTACTTGCAGTTTGTAAGTTTTTCTTAATTAGAAACTCATTGTCTGTGCAGCTTCTAGAAAACTCAATAGTAAAGCTTGACAAGATCTGTAGGAAAGATAACGTCAAGTTAATAGTGGCACGGTCATATGGTCTCACAGGCCTTGTACGGATTAGTGTGAAGGTAATGTGATGCATGTAGCTAAAATGTTTCTTTTCCCTTTTGAGATAAGTAGTGTAAACACCCAAAATTTCTTGAAAACGACGGGTAATTCAAGTTCCGCTAAAAGATTTCGTGCTTTTATAAAATCCAAAAAAATGATCATTTTGCCTTCAAGGCTGTATTAATAAAATTTCACCTTTTCAAATATGCTTTCTTAAAGAAAGGGGTTGTAGAAGGTAAAATGGGGCATTTGATACCAAAATATGTTCTACCTGCAAAACATTTACGAAATGACCATTTTATATCTACAAAAATAAAATATTTAAAAAGGTAAAACATAGAACTAACAAGTTTAAAACATGGAGAAAAAAAGAACAGGATCTCAGAAACTCAGAAGACTTAGGTTTTATGATAGCTCAAGCATAAGCGAAAAGCGTAAAACATAAATAAAAAGTCCAAAATACCCCTGATTGAGGAATATCCTACACCAGGCGTCCCTATACCCATCAAAACGTTAGAGCAGTCGAGAACGGTTAAAGAGATAAACTCACGGAGCCTTAAAGGACAAAATCGATAATTCAAAATAAAGAAATCGAAAAACCCAAAATACCCCCGATTGAAGAAGATCCTATATCAAATGACCTTACACTCATCAGAAGGTTAAAGCGGTCCAAAAAATGTTAAAGAGATAAACTCATGGAGTAAGAAAGGGTAAAAGCGCCACCATCGATCACCAAAATCACCACCACCGGCCACTAGTGGGCCACCGTTGGTCACCATGTACAACACACGTGTTGACTCTGCGACACACACTCTGGTGCGTGGCACCCACACATAACGTCTATGTTGGCGTGCATGTGCGGTGCCCAACTCCCACACGCCCATGCGCTCCCCAATAGTCTTCGTGCATCTTCCAACCCATCTAGCTTTCTTTCCATATACCACAAATGTCCAATCGCTCCTCCCATCGCAACAACTGTGTAGCGGGATTGGTTCCTTGATGGATTGAATTTGGATTCGGATCGGTTTCACTAATTCGAAAAGGTCAGGTTTGGTTTGATGCGTATAAATAAGAGACTTCTGCTAGCCAAAAAGAGGAGGAGAAGTCCAAGAGTCAGAGGCCCAACCAAGGAAGACGTGAGGAAACTCTTCCCCAGTCCAATGAGGAGTTCATCCAAGGAGAGAGAGAAAGGGGGAGATTTGGAGAGAGAAGGCTTCAAACCATCTCCTTAACTCCTTCCGTTCCCATTCTAAGGTTGAAGTTTTTTCCTCCAACCATTGTATTTGAAGATTAAACAATTATTTTCGTGGAATATCATTACAAAAGGGAGGGACCCAGTCCAAAGACGTGAAGGAAAGGCCTATAGGTGAAAGGAATTCACTAACTCCATACATTTTCGTTTCTTCTACTCCTATATGTGATATATCTTATATGTTCTCATCTTTTCTATGCTTATGTGCTATATCATCTCATTTCTCCCTTTTTGAGTGGATTAATTGCCTCTAACTCAACTCAAGAAGCTATAAGGACATAACAACCATGATTACATCGATGAGAACGTAATCATATAGGCCTTTCCTTCGCGTCTTTGGACTAAGGGCCATCCTTTTTGCAATGATACACAACAAAAACAACAACAACAAACCCTTTTCCCATACTGGACGGGGTCGGCTAAATGGATTCTTTGTTTCCACAGAGTCCTATTATGTGTCATGTTAGCAGTTAACTCACAATAAGCTAGATCATTCTTTATTGTTTCTCGTCCTCTACCTCTTTTAATACTTTCCAAATTTAGTTTTTCATACCTTCTTAAAGGTTCTTCTTTTGATCTTCTTTCTATATGTCTAAACCATCTTAAACAATTCTCTCATTTTATCCTCTATTGGTGCCACTCCTAATTTGTTTCTAATAACCTCATTATGTATACGATCTTTTCTTGTATGACGAGTCATCCATCTCAACATCTACATTTCTGCCACTGACATCTTTTGTACATGTTGATCATTAATTGCCCAACACATCCTTTTTGCAATGATATTCCACAAAAATGATTGTATACTCTTGAAATACAATTTTTGGAAGAAAAAACTCTAAGCTTACAACGGGAACAAAACAATGAAAGGAGTTAAGGGGTGGCTTAAGGCCTTCTCTCTCTAGATCTCTCCTTTTCTCTCTCTCCTTAGATGCACTCCTCCTTGGGCTGAGGATGATCTTCCTCACATTCTCCTTGGTTGGCTTCTCCCTCTTTTTGGCTGGCCAAGGCCTTTTATTTATACACATCAAACCAAACTAGATATTTTTCGAATTACTGAGACTGATCCGAATACAAATCCAATCCAACAGGGGATCAATCTTGTTGCAAAGTTGCTGGGAGATATCCACACATAATTGGAGCGGCTGGACACGTGTGGCACACGAAAAGAAGATACACGAAGACGTTGGCGAGTGCGCGAGCGTGTGAGAGTTGGGCACCAAGCGTGTGCGCTAATGTGGACGCTGTGTGTGGGCGTTACACGTCAGTGTGTGTGTTGCATCCACTAGCATGTGTGTTGTGTGTGGTGGCCAATGGTGGCGCTTATGGTGGCTGACGCTGGCACTTGGTGTTCGATGGTGGTGTGTGGTGGCGCACGTGACTGACAATGGTGCACTTGGTGGTCGGTGGTGATGTTTTTGGTGGCCGACATTAACACTTTTATCCTTTCCTGCTTCGTGGGTTGATTTCTTTAACTTTTTGGGGTCTCTTTAACCTTCTGATGGCGTATGGTCGCTTGGTATAGGATCTTTGTCGGTTAAGGGTATTTTGGGGTTTTCAGTTTTTTTGTTATGGGCTATCGATTTTATCTTTTTTCACTATGTGAGTTTATCTTTTTAACCGATTTGGACTCCTCTAACTTTTTGATGGGTGTAGGGTTGCTTCAGTCGGAGGTATTTTGGACTTTTCACTTGATGCTTTTCACTTGGGCTTAAGCCATCACCGAACTTGAGTCTTTTGAGTTTCTGAGTCCTACTCTTTTCTCCTCCATGTTTTAAACGATTTAGTTCTATGTTTTTGCCTTTTTAAATATTTTATTTTTGTAGGTGTAAAACAATCATTTTACGAATGTTTGGCCAGTAACTTATTTTGTTGATAAATGCCTCATTTTAACTTACAACCCTTTTCTTATAGAAAGCATCCTTTAAACAATGAAATTTCGCCAATACAACCTTTAAGACAAAATGTCCATTTCTTTTCAATTTTGTAAAAGTTCAAAATTTTTTGATGGGACTTGAAGTACTCGTCATTTTCAGAAAATTTTGGTTATTTACAACTAGGAAAGAATATATTGATTAATTTAAGAAAGGGCTAAGGTTGGTTTATAGTTATACTGCATGTACAGGAACATCCTGTAATTGACTCAAAGCCAGACCACTTTCTCGATGACCTTCGCCTTCATAGTCCTTGGCCTGAACTCAAGCAGTACGGTTTGGTGCTTTCATCCTGTAGTGTATTTGTGAGCAGTTTGTAGCTGTAAATTGTCACAGTGGCATTGCTTGATTTCAGTTCTTAGTGAGGATTTGAAATTCTTGTGCTGATACGAGAGAACATCTGATACATTTTACAGGTTTGCAGAGACCATTGATTTAGACACAACAGACACTGTCATCCATAAGAACATACCTTATGTTGTTATTCTTCTGAAGGCTGCTTCGGAGTGGAGGGGTATGCATAACGGCTGTCTCCCTTCAAGCAGAGAGGAGAAAAAAGAATTCAAGGTTCTTTCCTTATTCTTCACTTTTTGACATTAATTCGACTAAACTGCTTATGCCTATACTTTCATTTTCTTCTATAGGAGAATCTGAAAACCAAAATGATTGCATTTGATGAAGATAATTATAAGGAAGCTATTGATTCTTCATATAAAGTTTCTGCTGCTTCTGGAATCAGTAAGTATATAAATATTCTGGGTTTTATTTGTACTGCTAATTTTAGGCATAAATTAGCTGTCTCCTCACGGACTAGTTACCTGTTGAATCATGATAGCAGGTCTGCTATTCAGTTTATGTATATGTTACTTTATGTCCATGTATGAATGACAAAGCTGTAATCATAAAAGTATCTAAAATTTGAGTACATCTAGGTTGGATCAAAGCTGTTACTACTACTAATAAACTAATTAATTGAATGAAGAATCAAGAAATGTGAAATTTAAGTACTGATGAAAAACCATCAATAACTGGAGTACTTGGATGCGCTTATGCGTTTGTGTTTATAAAGTTTTCTGTAGTATTATGATCATTGTGCTGTATCTTTTCATATCACTGTTCCTGTGTCTTGTTTCCTTGAGTGTTATGGGTCCTGATTTTCCTTGATCAGTACTAATTTTACACATTCTATGCATGCACACGTGCATAGAGATACATGAAATTGGAAAATCTAAGCATTTTCTCCGCAAAGAAATAGAGAATACAAGGTAACTTGATATCAACAACTTAACATTCTAGTAACAAACTATAGAGCTATCAAGCCCTTAGAGCAGGGATGAGCAATAAATATAAAGAAATATAAACCTTCTTAAGTTTTAGCTAATTGTTGCGCAATTTCTTGATGTTGGAGAAGGGTTGATTTTGATTGGATATGCAACTTTGTGGCTTCTTCCAGTATTCCCAGGAAGTCAAATTCTAACTCATTGTAGGTGCTCCATCCCAAGCCTAAAAAATAACGGTAGCAACCAAACAACATTTTAAATCACCATAAAAGAATGAATTGATTATTTAACAAATTGCTATT
Organism: Brasenia schreberi; assembly: GCA_036023115.1. Taxonomy (NCBI): domain Eukaryota; kingdom Viridiplantae; phylum Streptophyta; class Magnoliopsida; order Nymphaeales; family Cabombaceae; genus Brasenia; species Brasenia schreberi. The sequence goes on along the minus strand of JAYKKT010000079.1, from coordinate 8,683,067 downwards.
TCTATTCATACATCATGATTGAATGAGGTTGAACTGGTGCTTATGTTTCTTAGATCAATAAAGATAAATGTGCATCACTTTATTTGTACTTGTTTACATAGGTTCACAACTACGTCTCATAATTGAAGACAGTTCTGCAAAAGTCCATGTTGGTTCGTCTGATTTTTGGGTTCTTGTGGCAGCCTTGAAGGTTAATCCCTCTCTCTCTCTCTCTCTCTCTCTCTCTCTCTCTCTCTCTCTCTCCCCGTGCGTGGGAAGGTGCACAACTAAATTGTATTCACATGTATCAGACACTCACGTGTTCATACAAATTATCTTGGTTTATGTTCTCTCATTACTTGTGACTCCTTGTTTTTTTTGTAGAACCCTACATCATAAATTTCGCATAATTCATAACTGCTGCAACCAATGTTGTAAAAAGCGTATCGGTGCCCTATCACATTGGGCACCGATATGCTTGTACCATATCGTACGATATAGTACGATTTGTTTAATTTCTTGATAAAAATAAAAAAATATTAATAAAATTCAAAAAATGCAAGAATTGAAATTAATAAACAAAACATATATAACACAATCAATATTAAACAAATTGAATCCAAAAGCTTGATTTGAAACCGCTAATTCTTAATAAATGACTATGACTCTATAAAAATATTTAGAGTGTGAGAAGAGAATAACAAAGTTAAATAACATCTCATAATAAACAAGCATCCATACCATATGTGAATACTGAATACCTTTAATTAATAAACAACAAAGTTACAACCTAAATCATCCATACCAGAACGTTACAAAGTTACAATTACATTTAAAAGTTAAAACAATCATCTACAACATCGATCATAATCAACAAAAGCATTGTAATTGACATAGTCTGGTTCAACCCATTTCTGCAGTAAAGTACCCCTCAAAGCATGATAAGTAGGGACTCTATAACCCGATCCCACATTGACAATAACATTCACCATACTTTGAAATGAAAATGAGTTTGCAACATTGAAAGTGAGAGAATTTTCATAAAAAAATTTGGCACAATTCAAATATACTTTCTCAATTACCTCCTTTGATGCCATAGCTGATCTAATGCCCGACTGAGCTCTAGGAGTCATACGTGAGGGGAAAAATGAATGCATCCCACTACCTCTGGCTCTGGCTCCTCCTCTAGTATCCCTCGTAGGCATCGGGCGAGTAAGAGTTCTTGCAGCAGATTTGACAAAAGCCCTAGACATGGGGAGTTGAATTGGGTAAAACACTTGAGAATCTTGTGAATAAACCACGAAATCAACATTAACAAGGATGAGAGAAGGATTTGGAAGGAAATAACATGAAAAAGGGTTTGGGAGTAAGGGAATGACATGAAAAAGGTTTGAGAAGAAACATAAATGATTTTCGCAACTTTGGTTTTGGAATTTATACCCAAAAATTAGCATAGATTTGTACGATATGGGCCATATCGTACGATATGGTACGATACGTCACCGTATCATACGATATAGTATGATATAACATGATAAATCACTTATTTTCGTAGGACTTTATCGTACCATATACTCGTACGTACGTGATAAAATTGTATCGTATCGTACAATACGATTTTTACAACATTGGTTGCAACCATGCTAAATGAGATTACTAGATAAATCAGAAACCATATGGTGCAGTTGCTATATTTATCTCTGGTGTGCAATTGTCCGTTCTGTCCCAGAAAATGAGTTTTATTGTCCAGATTTACATATCCTACATTGTGTTAATATTTTATTTCCTAAAATATCGGGTATAAGTTTCCTCGTTTAATATTTTCCCGAACATGATTTTTTTTCATTATGCTTACATGTTAATATTTCATGTTTAATTCTTTTGCCTTGTGAAAGGTCTTCCCTAAACCTTCTTGAGTATGACCTTTAATTAACGTGCTTTTATCAGTTTTTGAACCATTATTAGAAGATTTAACATCAGCCACTAATGCGTTTGTCAACCATTCCTCACCTCTTGATATTTCAACATCCTGGGGAGGACAAGTATTTGCATGATTGCATCCATGCACAAACTTTCAGATGCTTTAATCTTGTCTGGTTTAAGTCTCTAATGAGCTTTTTTTGTTTTGTTGTTTCTTCTGAATAGGATTTTATTGAGAATGAAGGCAATGGAGAAGCACCTTTAGAGGGATCTATACCAGATATGACATCCTCAACCGAGTAGGAACACATTATTGGTTGTTTAAATGTGCTTCAATGTAGTTTTATGATTTGACGATCCGTAAAGGCAGAAGCTGCTCTCTTCTCTGTTTTCTACAGATACTACATAGGTTTGCAAAAGGTATACCAAAATAAGGCTGAGGCTGATTTTCATGTGATGGAGCAACTTGTGCAGAACGTACTTAGGAGAATTGGAAGAGATCCTGGAAGCATTTCCAAGGCAACTATCAAGAGCTTCTGCCGAAATGCTAGAAAGATCCATGTAAGTTACTTTCCTTTTCTGTAGCAATAAGGCAAGGTTTCCATGGTGCACAGTTTAAAGCTGCCTTGTTTCCTTAGGCTGCTCTGTGTTGCAGCTTTGACAATGGTTATCTTTTAGGTCATCAATTTTGTAACCAATTGCTTCATGGATATAAAAATGCAACTCTTATCTAGAACAGCAGTGCAGATGTAAGTGTATCATCATGCAAATAACGAGAATCTGCTCAAATCCTTGAAGAGTGTGAAGCAAATGCTCGGTGAAGAGCACACAAGCAAAATGGCTGTCTGGGACCACTCTAGCTGCCAGGAGACAACTGAAATAGGTGCGGGAAGGATCTGGGTCATCCTTAACGAGAAAAGCCTAATGTCGTTCAATGTCACTAGCTATATGCGAACTCCTTACTTCGAACCAAGACAACTCATCAATCCAATTGCATGAACTCTATAGGCTCCATGTGCTTCTTATATAGAATATTCGTAGGAGAATATCCGTAGCATCTTTTTGGGTAGAGATTCAGAACTTCAGTGGACAAAGATATTGAAGGAAATTTGTTTTTCACCTTTTCGCTAGTCAAGCATCGTATCTTCCGTGTGGTTTTAATTTGAGGTGCTGCGATTAGTGTTAACCATCATACATGTTTACTCCCTAAAACAGAGCTCTGCTTTAGATTCTAGTCGTGGGCTTACATGCTATATTGGTCTTGTAAAATAAACATGTGGTTCTAAATGCATGAAAGAAAGTATGAAACCTAGTGGGAGATTGGTTTGCTGTGAATTGGAGATTGGTCGGCTATTATGTATATATGTATGCATGTATATATCATATATTACAGATTATCCATACAATATATATATATACTTATATGTCTAGATCGTATTATAGATTATATACAACACATCATGCGGCAATATTGTACTACTAATATACAGTGGGTTGTTGCAAAGGAGATGCACAGTGCAGTTGACAGCCTTGATGCAGTAATTGATTGATATAGTTATATATACAATATACTTATATACACTTTATGTAGAATGTGCAGTTGATAGGCTTTCATCTGCCTTCTGCTTGGCTGACGCAGCAGATTATCCATACAACTGTCGAGTGAACCTTTTCCTTTACTGTGCTTCATTAGATGTGGTAAAATTTAAATCTGGATGCATCATATCTCTCACCAGATATAGTTCTGAGTTAGACTCATTTACGTACTCTGGACTTATTTGAATCTACTCTTTAGATTAAGATATCCTGTTTCACCTTTAACTTAAATCTTAAATTCTCCTAAAACTGATATTTGACCATGGTATAAGTGCCTTTTAAATATGAGAAGAATGATGGTTGGGGTCTCAAAATTCTTCTTTGGTGCCATGTGGTTGGCAGAGGTCTACTGATTGGTTTGTCTTGAAATATGTTTTATACTATGTTATTGTTGGGTTGATGTATTGTATATACGCGTCTACCTTTAATGAAGATGATGCTCCAATATAACATTAGAAGATCGATGAATAAATATCACCACAATGTAACTATCACAAAGCCTTAGAAAATGCTATGGCCGAGTGCAACGAGGGCACACTGAAAGAGTAATGAACACAAAACACACCAAACGAATAATAAATAAACTTTATTGGTTAGCTACTAAGGGCTTTTTTATTACAATGGAGTTTAGGAGTATTTATAGAGAGGAGAAGAGGAAGTGAGAGAGAGAATACAAGAGGAAAGAAGGAGTGAAGGGGGGCTAGTCACAGCAAGTCCCCAACGGCTACACAACTAGCCATTGGAGGCCTGGGCCCCCAACGGCTAGTGGCCCTGGCCCTGACGGCCCGATGCGCCAGGGCTTGCCAGGGTTGGGCCCGAGTGACCTATTTTCTAACACCCTTCTCAAACTGACAACTTCATGACCTCAAGTTTGCTAACGCTGTAAAAGTAATTGGGAGGACAAGGTATATGATCATCATCATAAACAGTAACAACTTCATGCGTTTGTAATATCATTTATAGCCATGAAGACATCCTTATGCTTCTTTGCTTTATATCTTTTTTGAAAATAGAAAAGTCAAACATTAGTTTCACATTGTGGCAATTCCATTCTTTGAATGAAAAAACAAATCTTTAATGAAGTAACTTTTTTTTTCTAAATAAATAACAACCCATTGATCATCCAAGTAACATTGCATATAACAAATAATTTCATGAATCCCTACAATATTACTAAAGGCCTTGGTAAACCACACAAGCTTTAAGGTCAAGTATTAACTCGAGTTTTAAGGATGAAACTTGAACCCAAAGCTTTATGGATAAGCATTAACCTTAGTTTTAAGGACGAAACTCGAACCTAAAGCTTTATGGATAAGCATTAACCCGAGTTTTAAGAACGAAACTCGAATCCAATCAAATCAAACAAGACCCAAGGCCGATAGTCATAATTTCAAATGTGATTCCATGATTCCAAGAATAAGACAATCTTTCTAGATGATCAAAAACAAGTTTGAAATATCATTCTTAAGGAATCTTTACCACATAAAGCAAGAATTCTTGCAAGACTTTGGAACACATTTATCAAGATAGTAATGATTGCATTTTAAACATTGACTAACCTCCAACAAATAGCCAACAACATGAAGCACGTTAATCACAAAGGTCTTTAACAAAAGGCCAACAATACGGAGGCATTAATCACATGAAAATGTAACTTTCAAGATAATAAGTTATCAAACAACAATAAGTGCATCTTTAAACAATGACTAAGTTTCATCAAAAGGCCAACAACGCGAAGCACCTTAATCACAAAGGTCTTCAGCAAACGACTAACAACATGAATCTTAATCATGCCAAAAGATGCAACTTATTGTTTAAAACACACTTTTATCCTATAAATAAGTTTGAAAAACATCCAAAATTTCTTTACATTTTTCTTATCAATGAACTAGTTCAAAAATCATTTGAATGCTACAACTTATCATATAATTTTTTTATACCATAACAACAAACAATTAATATAATTAAAGTTGCATATAAGTTGGAAACAACACACCTCAATGAACTTGAATATGAATACCAAGTGTAGCCAACTTGGATCAGATATGTTTATTATCTGAGCAATACATATTATGCAAACACAATCTATACTTGAAATTCATAACATGAATAGAAATGCCAATATAGGTCTTAAGATATATGAAAGAAGTCTTTCAAACAAAGAAAACATTTATGTCGTTAAAATATAGAGAAAATAATTTTTAAAGAAATTTTCTTTTTGAAAAGAATCACATGATTTATAGAAGATCATCTTTCTAACAACGCAAATTGGTTTAAAAACTCAATGCGATCAATCCTCATCATAGGCTAGGAACGAAAACTTTCCAAGAAAAGTATGATGTCTTTCTATACAAAACTTCAAGTTTTGAAGCTTTAAGATAAAAACTTAAAAGACACCATAAAAAGGACAAAGCTTAAAACTTAAAAATGTCTAATCGGAGGAACATGTCTTAGACATTTTAAGAGAAAACGAATCTTTAACATAGCTAAAATTTATATCACAAAGAACATATATTAAGCAATCATGCATGCTTATTTTGAAAAGGACGATGTTGCTACAATAAATGATAGTAACTATCAATAATAACCAAAATTAATTGGAATAAAAGGATTTTTAGAAATGATTCACCGAAGATAACATGATTACCATCAAGAATATTCAAAGAAACTTATCTTACTTCAAAACTTCATTCTCTTCCTTCAATTTCCAAAATAAATAATTTTTTTGAAGTTATCTCGACTTTGAAATATCAAATGTCAAGAGTTGTGGACTTCCCTAGGTTGACACCAGTGTTGTCTGACGCGTATCGTATCGTATCGCCCATCTCGTAAAAAAAAAGGTTAAAATCTGAAAAAATTAAGAAAAATCTGGTAATTGCTTTAAATTCATATAATGCAAAGTTTAGTACAGATTGAGCATTTAACATTGAACAATTTCATTCAAATTTACATATTTTGAATAAAAAAAATGAAATACATTTACATTTTACAAATTGTAATAAGGATCATCAACTAAATAATCTTCATCTTCTCGAGATCCTGATCATCAGCAACAACACCTTCTGCTTGGAAATCAAATTCTTCATCTCCTTGATGTTGTTGTTGCACTCCTTCCAAATTAATTCATGCAATGTCTTCTTCAGTTAGGAGGGCATTTTCTTCACTGTCTTCCATAACCCAATCTTCTAATATATCAAAATTATCAAAACTTATTGGATCAAATTGGCTTTCTTGTCTATTTACTTTTTTTAATTGCCTACAATAAACAAAGATAAACAATTAGTAAATAATATTAACAATTGAAGTTAAACAATATTGAATTGAACATTTAAGTAATACAACATTACCTTTCACGAAGGCGCATGTTACAACGAATATAAACTAAATCATTTAGTCTTTTATGTTCCAACATGTTGCACTTCTTTGTATGGATGTGTTAAAAAACACTCCAATTTCTTTCACAACCTGTTGCACTGTAGGTTTGGCTTAAGACTCTTACTGCAAAATCTCTAAGGTTCGGACAATCAGTTCCAAACCTGTTCCACCAAACATCTGTAGAAAAAGACAAACATTAGAGACATAATCTACAGTAATATAAGATGCAACTTAAATATGAAAATAAACAATTTACCTGGATGCATCGTAGTGCGGTTGCGAATTGCTATTGGCAAACCCATCAAGTGAAGAGCATTATCATAAATCTCGATCTCTCGATGTATAGCATATGCTATGCTCTCATCAGGGACTAATCTATCAATACAATCAATGATTCCTCGATTAACCTCACCGTCCCTTTTGAAGGTTGCGGAGTACCTGAATGATGGGTTTAGATAATAGGGTGCTGCATGAATAGGCTGATGCAATTGTTTATTCCATCTATTATTAATTATTTTCCACACTGGCACATAATCTCTCTTTTTTCCAGTAAAATTATTTCTAATGGCTTCTTTTGCCCTATCCATGGCTTTATAAAGGTAGCCCATAGATGGTTTCTCCTCGCTGTCAGCCAATCTCAAAACTTTCATTAAAGTACAGGTAATTTTCAACAATCTAACACATGCATTCCAAAATGTACTTCTGAAAACTGTCTCTGCAATCTCATTCAACTTTCTATTTCTTCTGTTCTAAGGCAACTCTGCAAATTGTTGCCACTCATCTGAGGAGAACATTCTTTTCAAAGCTTGCTTTTATCTCACAATACTCTGTACAGATAAAGTTTGTTGCAAACCGAGTTGTAGCTGTTCGAAGAAGCTCTGCACCTTTTGTATATCTCCTCATCATACACAAAACAAATGCATGGTTGTAAATGAATTTTGTAATATCTTGGCAACACTTAGTTGCTGTCTTTATTTCATCCATCTCACCAATATCCTCAAGGATGAGCTCTAAACAATGAGTTGCACATGGTGTTCAGTAGAAAGTCGTATAAATATCAGCTAACTCCTTCCCAACTGCTTTGTAGTTAGGTGCATTATCTGTAATCAAGTGGACTACATTCTCTAGCCCAACCTCTTGTATAACCTTATCAAATTCTTCCCGTAAGATATCTGTAGTGTGCCTCTCTTCTGACATATCTAAAGATCTCAGAAACATAAGTCCTTTAGGACAGTATACAAGAAAGTTTAACAATATCCTTCTTCGCCTATCTGTCCATCCATCTGCCATGATAGTGCATCTTGTTTTCTTCCACGACTGTCTCAAAGTCGAACAATATTCCTGCACTTCAATGATGGTATGATCTAATATCTTCCCTCTCAACTTTTGATAAGAGGGCATCTTGTATTCATAACCGATGTTAGCAATTGCATCTGCCATTGTTTGAAAATGAAAACTATTTGCTGCATTAAATGGAATGCATGCATCATAAAACCATCTGCCCACTGCAAGGTCTGCCTGATCATGCAATTGTTCTGAAGCCATAGCAGCACGAATTCCAGGTTGAACACCAGGTGTAGTAGTAAGAGGAAAAAATGAATGTATACTAGAAGAAGATCTTTCTCTACTCCTTTTTGAACTTCCTCTTCTACCATCACCAAAGTCTTCAACAACCCTTTTTCTCCTGCTAGGTGCTCGTGAACTGCTACTATCAATCTATGTTCTAGCATTACCATTTAATACCTTCTGGCAAACTTCTAACTCTGCTTGTGCATGGAGCAACTTCTTTCCTGATCCCTGTTAGGTGGTGTTTCAACCTTGAAATTTTACCACTAACCACCCTCTTACAAAATAAGCATCTGATCTTTAACCTAGAACCCTCAACTGGTGTACCCCACTGCTATGCTAGATCATTAGACTTTGAATGGAAGTCTCTACCACCTCTTCCTGCCATCTCAATTGAGTACTTTAATTCAAACAAAAACCTGAAAATAAAAGCACTTCGTAAATCCCCAATCGTCAAATAACACTAAAATAGAGTGTCTCCAAATCATGAATGCAATAAAAATCATATCCACACACTTAATAACTTCATATTTTGTCATTCAAAAAAAGAAAAATACAAATAAACAAAAAAAAACAAATAAAAAGGAAAAAATAAAGAAAAACACTAAAAATATACCTAAATCCGAGATAGGAGGCTTGTACAGACACCATAGAGCATGATTTTGGAGCTTTGAACACCAAGGAGGCGAAAAACGGCTCTTAGGGAGCTTGGAGAACTCGAATAGAGAGAGGAAACCCGCGAAAAACACGGGTTTCCATTCGATCGGAGACCCTTTATAAGGGTCCCTGGGCGTATCGTGCGATACGGCCCGTATCGCACGATACGGTGCAATAATAGGTTAAATACGATACATTTCAGTGGATACAGATAACACTGGTTGACACACTTCCTGATGTGCTCGATTTCTTCGAAACAAGGCTCTGATACCATGTAATGAAGACGATGCTTCAATATAACAACAAAAGATCAATGAATAAATATCACCACAATGTAACTATAAAAAAGCCTTAGAAAAGGCTATAGGCGAGTGCATCGAGGGCACATCGAAAGAGTAATGAACACAAAGCACACCAAACGAATAATAAATAATCTTTATTGATTAACTACTAAGGACTTTTTTTTATTATAATGGAGTTTAGGAGTATTTATAGAGGTGAAGAGGAAGTGAGAGATAATACAAGAGGAAAGAAGGAGTGAAGGGGAGCTGGTCACAACCAGCCCCCAACGGCTAGTGGCCCTAGCCCTGACGGCCCGATGAGCCAGGGCCGGGCCTGAGCGGCCCATTTTCTAACAGGAAACAGCTAGAGAAGCGAAAGCGAAAAACAACTAATATATTGGCTGATATATTTGTTGATAATTAAGATTCATATTTATAAATATTGTTGGATATATATTTTTTGTTGTTTCTAGAGTTAATTATATGTTTTTATTTTCATTATTGCTTCATAATGTTGTACTGCTAAGTGCGCTACATCCCTCTATATATCTGCTATTGCTTTATTAGGCTTGAGCTTAACTGCCCCGCTAATCCCCATTGATAACATAGGGTTTATATCTGTATTGAAATGCAATATTATAGCTCATAAGTAACGGCTATTTCTTCTTGTGGCTATATGTTGTTGGCATCTATCATTTGTTTTCAGTAATTCTTAAGATTGTATGGATGTGTTTCAGCTGATGCACTTTTTCTTTTCTGTATTAAAGCGTTTTGTGTACTTGGACCCTTGTTTTGCGTGGCTTTAGTGGGGAAAGTGGTAAATGAAAGCATTATTACAAGATTAACTTTTCATTTTTGTTCTTTAACTTGTAATGATGAGCTTAAGAAAGGTTTTATAATGAGAGATTTAATTCTAGTAACCTATATTAACAACACAATATATTGACCAATATATTTGGTGCCTTCAAGTACAATTTTGAGCTTCCACCGTTCTTTGGTTGGAAATCTTCTTCTTCTACTTTGTGTCTTCTTTCCTTTTCTCACCTCTTTCTTCTTCTCTCTCCTCTTCCATATTGTCTCTTTCGTCCCTTTATTCCTCCAACTTCTTTTGAGCAAAGCTTTCTATGTAGATCGTCCCAAACTTTAGCTTTTGTTTTACTCGCTCCCCTTTTTCTAGCTCCCCTTTCTCTTCCATGCTTGCCGTCTTTAATCTTTCCCAATGTTCATGAGTTTTATTGGTACAATATGCTTTTTAAAAAGGCTCCTTTTACCTTCATTTTATCTTGAACTATTCCACTCAATCACTAATCATCTTTTACTTTTGGTATGCCTCCTTTAGATTCTCTTATACCACATTTGTACTATAATATTTTATTGATACATTTTACCTTATTGTACAATCCGTGCCTTCAAAATCCCAAGCATCGCCTTGGAGCACTTTCTTCTTAAATAAACTTGCTTACTCATTTCTAGGATTCCATTGTTTAGTTTGAGTCACTCTATGTACTCTCTTCCGCCTTTTCCATTTCTTTACATGTAAATTTATTGCTAATAGTTGGTGTAGGTAGTTAAACTTTCTCTTCGAATGACCTTGCAGTTTTTTTGGCACAATTTATCTCTTTTCCTCTAAGCATGTAGTCAATTTATGTTTTAGACATATGCCTTTCATGAAAGCAAATGTTCATCTAGCTTTTTGAAAAAATGTATTGACTAAAGATCATACAACAACAACAAAGCCTTTTTCCATGCTAGTAGATTCTTTGTTTCATAGAGCCCGTTCCATGCTAGCAGTTAACTCAATATAAGCTACATCATTCTTTGTTGTTTCTTTCCAATACTTTTGTGGTTTTCTTCTTTCTTTTTTAACATTTTCATAATCTAGTTTCTTATACCTTCTTACCATAGCTTTTTTTGGTCGTCTTTCTACGTGTCCAAACTATCTTAAATAATTTTACCTCATTTTATCATCTATTGGAAATTGCATTAGGCTTCTGACAGCCAGCGTAAAACTTTATCGGACTTATTTTACCATGGATTCTACAAATTATGATAGGGCTACGTAGAAACAAAGAATCCATGTAGCCGACCCCATCTAGTATGGAAAAGGGCTTAGTTGTAGTTGTAGTTATCATCTATAGGTGCCACTCAATTTCTTTCTAATAACCTCATTATGGATATGCCGATACAATATTTCCTTCTGTCATGACTCATCCATATGAGTATCTTCATTTCTACCACTGACATCTTTTATTTTTGCTGCTGACATCTTTTGTACATGATGATTAGTTGCCCAACACTCATAACCACAAAATGTAGCGGGTCTGATTGCTCCTCTAGTTTACCTTTTAACTTTAATAATATCTTCTTATCACATAAGATACCTGATGCACCTTTCCATTTTAACCAATGGGTATTAATTCTATGCGTAATATCTCTATCAATTTTTCTATTATTATAAAAGTGACCCTAGGTATTTAAAACTTTTCTTACGAGAGATGCAATGTGTGCCAATCTTAATTTCTATGTTATCTGAAGGAACCAAATGACCAAACTTGCATTCTATATATTCGGTCTTCCTTCCACCAATGTTTGGTGCTTAGGATTAGAAAAGAAACTTAAGGGTTGGAAACTCAATGCCTTGAATATGCAAAATGTGTAGTAAGTGGGTCTGCATCTTGCCCATTTTTTCCAGAAACCAGTTCTTCATTGACCCTGTTCATCTCTTATTAACCCTGAGCCTATTTTTAGCATCCCATCAACATTCAGTTTCACCCATCCATCTAGTGGCTGCTTCCAGTACATCACCATAATGTTACTGCGATTCCTCCATTTCCAAATATGCCAATAGGTGGCGCTGAATACTACAACAACAACTAAGCCTTTTCCCATACTAGACGGGGTCGGCTAATGGCGCTGAATACTATTGCCCAAAATTTCCCCTCACAATTCCCATGATTTTCTTCACATTAAGGCTTACCAATGCCTTGTGTTTGAGAGTGTGGTTTCTTCCTATTTTGGAAAACAACAACTAAGCCTTTCCCATACTAGATGGGGTTGGCTATATGAATTCTTTGTTTCCACATAGCCCTATCATAATTTATAAAATTCATGATAAATAAGTCTGATAAAGTTTTACGTTGGCGGTCAGAAGCCTAATGCAACCCTCCTCCTTTATCCATGCATGAGACCGGCATGCAAGGGTGATCCCTTACATGGGTGGAGTTTCCTATTTTGGAAAAAAATGGAGTAAAATGTTTAGAAAGAATTTTTGTTGAAGAATAGTATATATGTAGACAACATATTTTTGTTATGATAAACAACATTGCACTTTGTTCTTTGAGCAATTCAAGATGGAGGAATTATAACATCAGGTCCTAGCTGCTACAATGTATTGCAAGATATGACCGGTAATATATGTAACAAGAAAGTGCTCTAGTGGCAAGTGGGATGTTATACATGAAGTATCTCTTGGACACCTTGGGATACTACTAACATGTGAAGATTCACATTTCGGTATGTGCCTTTTAAGTCATTGCATTCAAAAGCGGTCTCAACTTGGATTAGTTCACCTTTTTCCTGAGATGTTATCAAGCACCTACTTCTCACAGGTTGTCTATGAGATTGACACTTTAAATTAAGATGGATTGAAGAAAATTTCAGGAGCAATCTGATTATACCCAAAGAAAGGCTGATGACGAGCAGTGACAAAACATCTTCCATACTCAGTGCAGTGTCAACAACGTGTATGCAGTCATCATTAATAGAGGAAGCTGCACCCTAGCCTCTATCAAGTTGGTAGATAAATTGAACTTGGCGACTACAAAGTGTCCATGACCTTACAAGTTGTAGTGGTTGCTGAACAACAAAGGGGAGTGGATAAAGCGACCGATCGAGAAAAAACTTTCACCAATAAAACAACATCAAATAAGAGCCGAGAACATATTAAGTTACCTCTTGGAGATCTTGTTTGGGTACACAGCACACTTGTACAGGTCCTGACAAAAAGAAAATCAAATTGATGCCAAGGGCAGATATTCCTTTTAAAGTATCAGCAAAGGTTCATGATAACGCCTACAAGATCAATTTACCAAGTGGATTATGGTGTTTCAACTACTTTGTAAAGGATTTATTGCCATATGGGAGACGATGAATTGCTGCGTTTGAGGACAAGTCCTCTTCAACCCTGGGAGGATGAAGCATTCTTGGGCTTAGTTAGGGAATTTTAGAAAAAATCCTATTTGATTGACATCATTAGCACTCAAGGACCCGCTGTTGATAACACATAATTTATCAACGACACCCTCACTTGAATGAACACGAGCATCGATAAACCTCACAAGATGATTCAAACTGTCGGTAACTAAGTCACACAGACACTTCTAAGGGGTGGAGTGTCGACCCCGACACTGGTGCGACACCGACACCGTGTCGGTGCGGCATGTCCAATTTTTTTTTTTGCAAAAATAAATAAATAAATAAATAAATAAATAAGTTTTTGTAACTCAAGGATAAATGGGTTTGGATAATGAAGATTGATTTGTGTATTATGATGAAATTAGTAGTTTTTTACCATTTATATGTTTTGCTTTAATATAAAGTTGTGTACTTACTATTATAGCTTTATACAATATAAGGCTGCTTGAATGATTTTGGGTGCGAACAATTGGACTCCATACTGTATGCCTTTGCACAGAATAATCTCTATCACCAAACACATTTAAAGACCATGAACATTGCCAGATCAATAGAACAGAAGAGTATGACATCACTAGTGGATCCTAGCACAAATACTAGTATGTTATATCCTACAAAAGATCTTGAAACTCTTTGAATCCATAACTTGGATATTTTGCTGCTCGTAAAATCACTGTAAGTTTCAGATCATTATGAGGGAACTTGCTAATTGATACCTACGTGCACCCAAAATTAGCAAATACTAGTTGTATTATGATTGATTTATGTAGCTTGAATATTATATATAATATTATATACTCTAGCCGTGTCGCCGCACCCAAAATTTTTGAAATTTGCCGTATCCCGCACCCGCACCCATGAGACATAGGTCGGTAATCTAACACATTCAAAGGCGAGAAAACTCCAAAGATACCCTTGTCAAGGGGGTTTAGATTTGGCCGAAATCAGAACTTATCCCAAACCACTAATGCTGCTCCAGGTCATAGAGGGATAAGCATGCGAGAAACACATGCGTTAAATGGTTGCAATGCTTGAGGAATTCCCTTTGGCCTGTTTAATGCCTACACAGGTAGGCAGTGAGCGTTTGCTCCTCCCAAGTGCATCTCGCATGCATCCATTTGCCCTTAAATCATGCTCTTCCATCTTGTGTTAGCATCATGTGCAACTTGGAGGTACGTTCCAAGTATAAGATCATGCGTTCTGTATTGAAGATTTTAAGTTGGGTTGGATTATTATTTCTATTAAGTGCATCTTTTGCATTTTCTTTTCGACCCTTATATACTGCATAGTGGTGAGTCTGTTAGAGAGTATATCGGGTCTCGGGTTTGGGTATGCTCTTTTATATTTGTTATGGTCTACTCTTTCTAATATATAAGGGTATTTTTGTCTTTTAAGTTTGAACAACACTATATAATCATTGTTTAAGAAAACCTAATGAAGTTAAGAGAAAAAACCAGCAGCCGCAAAAAGTCTGCCGCCATGAGTGTGGTGAAGCAGAACCAACTGCTGGAAGTAACTCAATTTATTGTACACTCTTTATTCTATTCAATAAAGATTATTGTGTAACATGTTATCAGAACCTATCGATCCACAACGGGCGGCATTTGGCAGCAACAAGAGCGTTTAATACCTTGGTTGATGCAATTTAATCTACTGCAAGTATTCCAGTGCTAAACTAGGGCACCAGGTTGATTTTTTCTTAATATATGAAAAATAAAAGGATAAATACTTGTGTTGTATAGTTGTTTGTTTCTTTAAGAACTCATGACAAGGGGAGTATTGATGGTTGAGGAAAAGATTGATTCGCTTCAAATCACCAACATGAAACTAGATGGCATAAACTTCTTTGAATGATCACGATCTATAGAGTTGGGAGTCCTTGCTCAAGGAAAATGAGATTATCTAACTGGAGACCTCCAACAACCTCATGAGGACGACCCAAAGTTTTCAAAATGGAGGAGAGATGTCTTGGTAACCTCATGGTTACTACAATGTATGATTCCATCCATAGGCATAACATTCATGTACTTGGGGTCTGGAGCTGAAATTTGAAGAGAAGAATATTGCCAAAGACTATAAGCTGCTAGAGAAAATAAGGAAGTGTAAACAAGCCAATAGAACAATCATCGAATACTATGGAGAAATGAGAGGATTATGGGATAAATTCTAGTTCTTTACTCGAGTCAAGTGCAATGCATGTTCTACGGAAAGGACGAAAAAAATAGAGAAGAGAAAAGCCTTCGACTTACTATGGGGAGTTTCTTCGCACTATGAAGCAATCAAAGTTAATATTTTTGGTAGAGAAGAACTATGACTGCCATCATTAGGTACCGTGTATTCTCTTTTTTTTGAGAGGAAGATAGGAGAAGACTTGAAAAAGATGTGGGTAGCACTGAAAAAAGTGCATTCTATGGTAAAAATAAGAGTTAACAAGAGGAAGAGGAAATTATGGCAACCGTGGTAGAGGTTGTGGTTCCTCTTCCAATGATGAAAAAGAAAGGCTGAAGTACTCTCACTATGGGAAAACACAACATACCAAAGAACAATGTTAGGATCTACTTGTTACTTATAGAAATAAGACCTACTGTACAGATGCATCAGAGAAGTCTACATATTGCATAGATAAGAATACTATCTCTGAGTTGATGAAACATATTGAAGGGTTAGAGACCAAATTTGAAGACCAACCCTCCACTTCAGAGTCAAATAACTGTTGTTCATTCCACTTCCATGTCTAGTGGTACCATTACTCCTACTTGCTCTAGAGCATGGATTATTGAATATGGTGCTACGAATCATATGGTAACATTACTCCTACTTTTTGTCCTACCCATTAGTTCCACCTTTATAGAATTTGATGTTATGGAAGATATTTAGAAGTGACCCAGTTAGAAAGGAAACTCTGGTCTGGTGTATACTCAAGGAGGAAGGAGTGTAGTAATGGAACATTTAATCTTCCACGATTGTTGAACCAAGCCAATCAGAGGAAAAAAAGCTAAATCTTCCCATGGAAGTATGAAAAGGTAAGAAAAGTTATACCTTATATTCAATTTCTAGATTTGTTTCTTACCACAATACTTTAGAAAAATAAGAAATCTGTGGAGAACACATAAATATACAATATTCCCAAGACCTTTGATGAAGTTTCATAGTGGAGAGAAGCCATGGCATGTGAATTACAAGCTTTAGAGAAGAATCATACTTGAGATATTGTTAATTTGTCAGAAGGAAGAAAACCAATTGGTTGTAAATGGGTCTACACTGTAAAATTCAAAACTAATGGGAGCTTAGAACATTATAAGTTAAGATTGGTAGCAAAAAGGTATAGCCAATCATATGGGTAGACTACATTGAAACCATTGTTCCAGTTGCAAAACTAAGTAACTTCATATAAAGGGTGGGATATGTGGCAACTGAATTTGAAAAATGTTTTTTTGCAGGGAACACTAAACGAAGAAGTATATATGACATTACTTCCATGGTACAATAACAATAAGGAGGAGATCAATTAAGTATGCAAATTAAACAAAGTTATTTATGGTATGAAACAATCTCCCTGGGTGTGGTTTGAAAAGTTTAACGATGACATTATTAACCTGGGATACTAGATAAATACCAATGATCATACGTTGCTCATGAAAAGGGGCAAAGGGATTTCTCTACTAATAGTTTATTAATGATATAATTGTTAGAGGTGATGATAGAAGAAATTACTCCGTTGAAGACAAAATTGCATTGAAGGACTTGGGCTGATTACACTACTTCCTGGGCCTATAAGTACTCTATTAAAATAAAAGTGTATTTCTAACACAAAGAAAATACACTATGAACTTGCTCAAAGACACGAAAATGATGGACTGCAAGGACAATAACACTCCAATGCAGCGTTGTCTGACGCGTATCGTATCATGTATCGCTGGGCTCCACGATACGGGCGTATCGTATCATACTTTAATATTAAAATAATGCAAAAATTAATTACAAATCAATAAAAATTAGTAAAAATCCGAAAAAAATCGAAATAAATCAGGAAAAATTTAGGAAAAATCTGGTAATTGCTTTAAATTCATATATTGTAAGTTTAGTACAGATTGAGCATTCAACATTGAACAATTGCATTTCAATTTACATATTTTGAATTCAAAAAATGAAATACACATTACAGACACAATTACATTTTACAAATTGTAATCAGGATCATCAATTAAATAATCTTCATCTTCTCCTTATTGCAGATCCTCCTCGTCATCATCAGCGACACCTTCTTCTTGAAAATCAAATTCTTCATCTCCTTGATATTGTTGTTGCGCTCCTTTCAAATTAATCCAAGCAACGTCTTCTTTAGTTAGGAGGGCATTTTCTTCAGTGTCTTCCATAACCCAATCTTCTAATATATCAAAATTATCCAAACTTATTGAATCGAAGCGACTTTCTTCTCTATTTACTTTTTTTAATTGCCTACGACAAACAAAGATAAACAATTAGTACATAATATTAACAATTGAAGACTGAAGTTAAACTATATTGAATTGAAAATTTGAAAGTAATACAACATTACCTTTCACGAAGGCGCATGTTACAACGAATATAAACTAAATCATTTAGTCTTTTGTGTTCCAACCTGTTGCGCTTCTTTGTATGGATGTGTTAAAAAACACTTCAATTTCTTTCACAACCTGTTGCACTATAGGTTTGGCTTAAGACTCTCACTGCAAAATCTTTAAGGTTTGGACAATCAGTTCCAAACCTGTTCCACCAAACATCTGTAGAAAAAGACAAACATTATAGACATAATCCACAGTAATGTAAGATGAAACTTAAATATGAAAATAAACAATTTACCAGGACGCATCGTACTACGGTTGCGAATTGCAATAGGCAAACCCATCAAGTGAAGAGCATTATCATAAATCTCCATCTCTCGATGTATCGCATCTGCTATGCTCTCATCAGGGACTAATCTGTCGATGCATTCAATGATTCTTCGATTAACCTCACCGTCCCTTTTGAAGGTTGCTGAGTACCTCAATGATGGGTTTAGATAGTAGGCTGCTGCATGAATAGGCTGATGCAATTGTTTATTCCATCTACTATCAATTATTTTCCACACGGGCACATAATCTCTTTTTTTTCCATTAAAGTTATTTCTGATTGCTTCTTTTGCCCTGTTCATGGCTTCATAAAGGTAGCCCATAGATGGTTTCTCCTCGCTGTCAGCCAATCTCAAAACTTTCACTGAAGGACAAGTAATTTTCAATAATCTGATACATGCATTCCAAAATGAACTTCTAAAAACCGTTTTTGCAATCTCATTCAACTTTCTGTTCCTTCTGTTTTGAGGCAACTCTGCAGATTGTTGCCACTCATCTGAGGAGAACATTCTCTTTAAAGCTTGCTTCTGTCTTACAATACTCAGTACAGATAAGAAGTTTGTTGCGAACCGAGTTGCAGTTGTGCGAAGAAGCTCTGCACCTTCTGTGTATCTGCTCATCATACACAAAACAAATGCATGTTTGTAAATGAATTTTGTAATATCTTGGCAACACTCAGTTGCTGCCTTTATTTCATCCATCTCACCAATGTCCTCGAGGATGAGATCTAAACAATGGGCTGCACATGGTGTCCAGTAGTAAGTCCCATAAATATCAGCTAACTCCTTCCCAGCTGCTTTGTAGTTAGCTGCATTTTTAATGACGATTTGATCTATCAACTTCTGAGAAGAGGGCATCCTGTATCCTGGACCAATGTTAGCAATTGCATCTGCCATTGCTTGAAAATGAAAACTTTTTGCTGTATTAAATGGAATGCATGCATCATAAAACCATCTGCCCACTGCAAGGTCTGCTTGATCATGCAGTTGTTCTGAAGCCATAGCAGCACAAATTCCTGGTTGAGCACCAGGTGTAGTGGAAGGAAGAAAGAACGAATGTATGCTAGAAGAAGAAGCTCTTCCTCTACTCCTTCCTGAACTTCCTCTTCTGCCACCTCCAAAGTCTTCAGTTGCAATCCTCTTTCCCCTGCTAGGTGCTCGCGAATTGCTACTACCAATATCTGTTCTAGCATCTGAAGACAAACTATCAGTGAATCCAACTCCAGTGGCAGTAGCATCATCAACTTCTTCACACATTTGGAAATCATCCTTTTGTTGTCTCCTTTCCTGTATGCTCTCAATCATCTGCAAGCATTGCCATTTAATACCTTCTGGCACACTTCTAACTCTGCCTGTGCATGGTGCAACTTCTTTACTGGTTTCTGCTAGGTGGTGTTTCAACCTTGAAATTCCACCACTAACCACCTTTTCACAAAATAAACATATGATTTTTAACCTTGAACCCTCAACTGGTATACTCCACTGCCATGCCGGATCATCAGACTTTGAATGATAGTCTCTACCACCCCTTCCTGCCATCTCAATGGAGTACTTTAATTCAAACAAAAACCTAAAAATAAAAGCACTTCGTAAATCCCCCAATCTTCAAATAATACTCAAATTGAGTGTCTCCCATTTCATGAATGCAATAAAAATCGTATACAAACACTTAATAACTTTATATTTTGTCATTTAAAAAAAAATCAAATAACAAAAAAAAAAACAAATATAAAAAGAAAAAATAGAAAAAACATTCAAAATATACTTAAATCCGAGTTTGGAGGCTTGGACGGACACCGTAGGGCACGATTTTAGAGCTTTGAACACCAAGGAGGCGAAAACCGACTCTTAGGGAGCTTGAGGAATCCAAAAGGAGAGAGGAAACCTGCGAAAAATTGCGGGTTTCTTTCGGTATAAGGGTCCCAGGGCATCGATACGAGCGGCCCGTATCGCACGATACGATGCGATACACTCGCACTTGCGATACGGGCCCCCGTATCGTATCGTGCCCACGATATGATACGTACGATACGGTGCAATACGGACAACACAACTCCAATGTATCCAAATATCAAATTATATCTTGGAGATGCTGAAAATATGAGTTAGAATATGTCACCCCAAGTATGATGAAACATTTCCATAAAAGAGAACTGTTTTTAAATTTTTTTATGGTTAATCTTTTACCAAAGTTTGAAGATAAATTGATATCATATCTTAGTATAATTTTTAAAAATTTCATGTCAAATAAATGTATTAGATTTATAGGCATGCTAACCTGTAGTGATTCATAAAATTTAAAATTTCTGTTTGACATCGAAAGTTTACCTTTTAAATCTTTAGGATTTTATTTTTTAATTATTTTAAGGAACTCAAATGGGGGGTATTTCCTTATTTTCGTGTATAAAATAAAAATAAATAAAATGAGAACATTTACGTTTTAAATACGAGTTCTTTTGATATTACAATATAAATAAGATTTTTTTCAATTTATGCGGTTTTACAGCTTAAATATTGCACTAGGGGTGCATTAATCGCTTATACATGCTATTCATAACTATACTCAACTTGCGTCATCAGAAATACCACCGACCTCCCTCTCCTACCTCAATCCTTAAATACTGCCAACTACCGGATCACTGATTTATTGCCACCACTTGACTGCCACCCACCACCGCCCATTCTGTGGCATATCAGAAACTCATGTAGTCAAAAAGAAGAAATAAAAGAGAAATTCAGGAACTTATTTTGTGCTGGTCGATTTCTTCAATATCGTTTATTTAGAGAAATTGAGGATTTGGGGTGTTGGAGACATTTTGGCTTTCCAAGACGACTCTTCACAGGAAAGCTAGTTTAGGTCAGAAAAGGGACGACATTCTCAAGAAGGAAGCATTAATTGAACTCGGATGGTTCCAATTTGCAGCACTCCTATTTATACCTGAGTAATCTCTGAAATGTAAGAAACTCATTTAGCCTTGTAAATGACTAAATGACTCAAACCCAGCAAGATCCAATGTGAAAGTAACATCAAACATGATGCTCTGCAAACTCGGATTAAATTAGACATAACTGTCTGTTAGGTCATATAGAAAAGCTTCAAACTTGCCATCAGGGCTGGGGTTGACCAAATTGAACCCGCATATTCTGAGGAAGCAGAATTAGGCTATGCCCATTGACTGAAACTTCAATTCTTGTTTGCAGCCAGTGATTTCTTGCATCTTCTTGGTCATTGTTAATTTGTTATTCAGATAATTTCTCAGCCTTTTCATATGGAAGGCAGTGCAAGGAGTTGCACGTGCTGTCAGTGATATGTTCAATTTTTGATACATGGAATACTTGATAAATCTGAGATTGATTGCAATTGCAAACTATAACCTACTGGGCTACCACTTCAAATCACGGTAAAGGCCCCCATGCAGAGTAGCTAACTTTCTTGACAGTATGGCACTCAGCTAACTCAACCGATGATTTGGCTTCTTCAGTTCAGTGCACCACTGAAAGATGAAAATTTCCTGAGTTGCTCTGCTTTAAACTCCAGCATCATTGTCAACCCTTGTTGTTAAGATGTAATGGGGTTGGTTGGGCAAATAGGGCCCAACCTTGTTGACTTCGAGGACCGGGCCAATGTGGCCTAGTCACTGGGACTAGAAGAGGTCCTCCAATGGCTAATTGGATAGCTAGCCGTTGGAGGATCTCTCTCCTCACTCTATCTTGTATAAAACTAACTAATTCATTTGTAAATAGAGTAATTTTTTAATTCAATAAAATTCGTACCTAAATGGTATCATAGCCAGGTTAGCATTCGGTGGTACATGTGATGGTGTTGGTGTGTCAGCCAACATCAACAACCGGTGCCAAATGAGCAATGACGACAGAGGGCAGTTTATAGGGGTGATTTGGGTGGTTGCTTGGCCATGATTATAGGTTGCTTGGTGGTGATCTGAAGCAGTACGGGAAGATGGCGTAAGGGGTGGTATGGGTGGCGGTTCTTGGCAACGGTTTGGCAGAGGCAAAAGGGTTTTTGATGGTGGAGGTTTAATGATAACTAATGGCGGTTGTGGGGTATATTTTTGTGGACGATGTTTCTTATAGGAGAAGGAGAAGAAGAGAGGCGATGACTGGACATAGTGTTGGCGGGTCATGGTGAGCATGGAAGTTTGGATGGCTCAGAGGTGGTTACAACTACCGTGGTTACAACTATCGTGGGGGAGGCCACTGTTATGGTGACTCAGATGATGAAGATTAGCAATTTTGAGGTGGCAACACTTTAGATGAAAATTGCGGTGTTGGAGAGAGAGAGAACCCAAAACCCCTTCTTCGCGAAGCAGAGTGGCTATGAGAGAAAAAGAGAGACTACGTGAAAAGGAGAAAAAGAGAAATGGGACATTTATATTAAGTCAGGTCGTGGATCTGGTTTTGAATCCAAACCCGTTCTGTGTTCTGAATGAGGCCTTTGCTGGTCTTGAATCCAGACCCGGGGCTATGTCTCGACCCGATTTAATCTTGCTTGGTATTCAGATTCAAGTCTATCCAAGTGTGCCCTTTCTAACTTGTTTATTTTTTTAAACATTTGGTGGATAAATTATTTGGTGTCTCATTTAGAAAAAAATTTGTTTGTTGGTTCTTAAAATAAGTTGCATCTCTTTGTATGATCAAGATCTTCATATTGTGGCTATATGTCACTTTTATTGGCCTTTTGTTTAAGAGCTTTGTGATTAAGGTGTTTCATGTTGGCAACTGGTTGGAGATTAGTCAATGTTTCAAGATGCACTTATTGTTATTTGATAATTTGTGATCTTGATAACTTTCAAGTTGCATTTTCATGTGATTAAGATCTCTGTGTTGTGGCTATATGTCATGTTTGTTGGCCTTTTGTTGAAGATCTTTGTGCTTAACGTGATTTATATTGTTGGCTATTGGTTGGAGATGAGTCAATATTGAAAATATACTTATTGTTATCTTGATAACCTTGTGCTTGATATAAGTATTTGAAAATAATGCATAAAAAGAGTTTTACCTAAGTATTTGAAAATAATGCATAAAAATAGTTTTACCTTGAGTATTGACTATTTATTTGCTATATTTTGAACATTTTGTGTGAATAATAAAATTGCATTCAAAGAATTCTTGTTTTTGAGAGAAATATTTATATTGAAAAGATTCTTGTAAGTTGATTATAAATCTTTAAAACTTTTTTTGATCATCTTGGTGGATTATTTTATTATTGGAATCATAGAATGACGTTTGAGATTATGAGTTATTTAAGGGCCTTGACATTTGATTGATTTGGATGGTTTGAGCTTAGCCTTAAAGCTTGTTTGGTATACTAAGGCCTTTTTGTAATATCACGAGTTTGTGGTGATTCATCAAATTATTTGTTATATTTGACATTCCTACTTAGATGATCAATGTTTTATATTAAAGAACCTCTTTGAATTGGAGTAAACATCTTCTTGGTTTCGTTTCTAGTTTGTCTTACATTTTGGGTTGGAATATAAACCATTGCTTCGTTGGTTTATGAGATTTAGAGCTAATTTAATTGTGAGGCATCAATTCTGTTTTGGTGTTGCTCTTTTCTGGTTTTTTGGGCTCTTGCATGTTCACTTTTAATATGCTTTGTAGTAGGAAAGAGATCAATTTCAGAAAAGATGTATGAAAGATATTGAAGCGTAAAGATAGTGATGTTGGTGAAAGAGGTCGTGCTATTGAAGAACTGCAGTCTTCATGTTTTAGTGAGCTTTACACATTAGAAGTTGGAATTATTATGGTGAACAAATTGGTGCTAATTAACTCATGTCTCTCTCCAACGGCTTTGCTAATGTCTTGTCTTAATCCTCCCACATGGTTATACAAAATCAATATTCTCAACAACAACAACAACAACTAAGCCTTTTCCCATACTAGACGGGGTCGGCTACATGGATTCTTTGTTTCCACAGATCCCTATCGTGTGCCATGTTAGCAGTTAACTCCCAATAAGCTAGATCATTCTTTATTGTTTCTTTCCAACACTTTTGTGGTCGTCCTCTACCTCTTTTAATACTTTCCAAATTTAGTTTTTCTAACCTTCTTATAGGTTCTTCTTTTGATCTTCTTTCTATATGTCCAAACCATCTTAAACGATGTTCTCATTTTATCCTCTATTGATGCCACTCCTAATTTGTTTCTAATAACCTCATTATGTATACGGTCTTTTCTTGTATTACCACTCATCCATCTCAACATCTTCATTTCTGTTACAGACATCTTTTATACATGTTAATGATTAACTGCCCAACACTCAGAACCATAAAACATGGTAGGCCTAATTGCAACTCTATAATATTTACCTTTTAACTTTAATGGTGTCTTCTTATCACAAAGAATACCTAATGCTCCTCTCCATTTTAACTAACCAACATTAATTCTATGCGTAACATCTCCATCAATTCTTCCATCACTTTGAAAAATTGACCTTAGGTATTTAAAACTTTCCTTTTGGGGGATGCAATGTGTGACAATTTTAATTTCTATGTCTTCTGAGGTAACTAAATGATCAAACTTACATTCCATATATTATGTCTTTGTTCTACTAAGTCGGAGGCCTTTGCTTTCTAATGTTTCTCTCCATAGTTCCAATTTTCTATTAACTTTTTCCTTAGACTCCTCCACTAATACAATGTCATCTGCAAATAACATACACCAAGGTACTTCATCTTGAATATGTTTTGTTAACTCATCCATCACCATTATAAATAAGTATGGACTTAAAGTTGATCCTTGATATAACCCAATATTAACTTCAAAGAAGTCTGTCGTTCCTTCATGAGTCCTCGCACATGTTTTTGCACTATCATACATGTCTCTTATAAGGTTAATATATGTCAATAGGATACCTCTTTTTTCCAAAGTTCTCCAAAGAACCTCCCTCAGTATCCTATCATAAGCTTTTTCTAGATCAATAAATATCATGTGAAGGTCTTTCTTTTTTGCTCTAAAATATTCCATAAGACGTCTCAAAAGGTGAATCGCTTCAATAGTAGATCTGTCTGACATGATTCCAAATCGGTTCTCTGTTGTACTTGATACTTGTCTTAACCTATGTTCGATAATTCTTTCCCATAATTTCATAGTCTGACTCCTTAACTTGATACCTCGATAATTCACGCAATTTTGAATGTCTCCCTTGTTCTTATATATGGGTATAAGTGTACTTGCTCTCCATTCCTCGGGCATCTTTTGGTTTTTTCATATTTCATTAAATAGTCTTGTGAGCCAAGTGATTCCTATTTCTCCAAGTATTTTCCAAACTTCTATAGGAATATTATCTGGTCCTACCGATTTACCACTCTTCATATGTTTAAGAGCCTATTTGACTTCATTCTTTTGAATACGTCGGTAGAAATTGTGGTTTATATACTTTTCTGACTTGGCTAAATCTCCTAAACTAATACTAACATCTTTATTTTCATTAAAAAGATTATAAAAATAGTTTTTCCATCTATTTCTTATATCATCATTTGCCACTAGAATTTTTTCATCCTCGTCTTTTATGCATCTAACATAATTAAGATCTTTAGTTTTCTTATCTCTAGCCCTAGCTATCCTAAAAATATCTCTTTCACCCTCTTTTGAGTTGAGTTTTTTATATGTCATCCCAAATCTTTGCTTTTGCTTCACTAACGGCCTTTTTCGCTTCCTTCTTTGCTTTCTTATAAGCTTCTAAAGTTTCACTAGTTTTCTTAGCATAATGTAATTTGTAACATGCCCTCTTTGCCTTGATTTTATTTTGTACTACTTCACTCCACCACCAAGCTTCTTTTTGTGTTGGTACACCTCCCTTAGATACCCCTAACACATCTTTCGCCACTTTCCTAATATGTATAGCCATATTGTTCCACATATCACATGGTGTGCCAACATAATTCCAAACATCTCCTTGAAGGACTTTCTGTTTAAATATATCTTCTTTCTCGCTTTTGAGGTTCCACCATTTAGTCCGAATAGCTCGATGCACTCTTTTCTTCTTTGTCTATTTTTTTATTTGTAAATCCATAACTAAAAGTCGATGTTAGGTGGTTAAGCTTTCTCCTGGAATTACCTTACAATCTTTACAACACGCTCTATCTTTTTTTCTACAAATAAAGTAATCAATTTGTGTTTGTGATGACCCACTCTTATAAGTAATTAAATGTTCATCTCGTTTTTTGAAGATTGTATTGACTATAAAGAGATCAAATGACATAGCAAAATTTAAAATCTCCCTACCTTCCTCGTTTATATCTCCAAAACCAAAGTTTCCATGAATCCCTTGATATCCAAATGCCTCTTTACCGACATGTCCATTTAAATCTCCTCCTAAACAAATCGTCTCCCTTTGTGGAATCTTTTGAAACACCTTATCTAACTCTTCCCAAAAAACTGTCTTTATACTATCTTCTAGTCCTACTTGGGGTACGTAAGCACAAACTATATTCAAAACCTCTGCTCCTAACACTAATTTCAACGTCATGGTTCGGTCACCATATCGTTATATGTCTACTACACTCTCCTTTAAATTTTTATTTATGATAATACCAACTCCATTTCGAGCATTTTTTTTACCTGAGTACCATAATTTAAAACATGTATCCTCTATCTCCTTTGCTTTTTCTCCAACCCATTTTGCCTCTTGTAGACATAGAATAAGAATCTTTCTCCGAATCATAGTGTCTACCACCTCTATTAGCTTATCGGATAATGTTCCGATATTCCCAGAACCAATACGAATCTTGTTATCTAGGACTAGCTTCCTTATTCCCCCGCATCCGTCCATAATCAAAATGCGGAGACCCTCTCTGAAATTTTTTTACTACATTTGGGCGGCAATGTAGCGGGACTAACTTCTTTACCCACACCCGTCCATGATGTGGGACCCCTCTCTGCAATTGATCAACTATATTCGGGCGAAAATATAGTGGTCTTTGCTTACTTCTTACTGCATTCGGGCTCTGCAGCACGTCGCTAGGCGGGGACGCCCCAAATCAATGCTCATAATTTTTGTAATCCATGTTATAAAAATTCGACGAAGTTTTACGCTGTTTGTCGGAAGCCTAACACAACCCTCCTCCTTTATTCAGGCTTGGGACCGGCAATAAAATCGATATTCTCATATTCATATTTTTTTATTGTTAGACAAACTTTCATTATACACACCGTAAGTTTGAGGGGGTGTTAAGATGTAATGGGATTGGTTGGGCTAATAGGGCCCATCCCTGCTCACTTCGAGGACCGGGCCAATGTGGCCTGGTCACTGGGACTAGAATAGGTCCTCCAACGGCTAGTTGGATACAGCTAGCCGTTGGAGAGTCTCTCTCCTCACTCTATCTTGTATAAAACTGACTGATTCATATGTAAATAAGTATAATTTTTTCAATTCAATAAAATTCGTACCTGTTTGTTGACACTTGTTTCATCAAGGTAGCAATCTGTTTTAAGGACAAGGATCAAAAACTGCACCTGATCTGATGAATCTTATGTACGCGATTGAGTTTCTTATATGTAAATTGTCATCCTTTGTTATCTTCTTCATCCATCCCAAGATTCTCAAATTCATGTTGGAACTCAAGTTATTCAATCATACAAATAACCCCAGTCAATTGAATTCGAATTCCAATGCCTAATCGGCTATATTGAAACCCAAAAGCTGACGATCATTAACCTTAGGGAACCAATTATAGTCAAGTACCAAGCTTTTTGGTAATTAAGTCTGCTGAAAGGAAAAAGTAATGTTTCAGATTCACTCGATTGTGGTTCTTCCCATGGGATGAGGCAAAGTGATGGTTGACTCACAGAACTGGTTCTCCACTGGTTGATTTTTTCAAGAAAATTATTTCCTTCTAAAGAATTGAAAATTTTGGTTATTGGTGATTTCTGATTGGGTTTATCAATGCAATTCGTCATGAGGAAGATGGTGTAGCTCAGAAAAGATGCGATCTGAAGAACAAAGGAGCGAATTTCTTATTAACAGAAACCAGTTGCTTAACAATTTGTATCTCTCCTATACATATGGAAGGTAAGACAGATCTAGCATCTGAAATACAAATCACTAATTCAACCTTATGAATGACTAAAAGAATTCTCCACTCCACTAAGCCACTTAGTGACAAAGTTCAGAAAAACACACTTTGCTGTGCAAACTATACCTATCACTGTTATGCTAGTTACTGCTGCCTTGGGATTTGATGTGGAGTGACAAACCGTTTCACAGATTTCTACCTTCGAGTTCATTGCTATCCACGTTGCGCAAGACTTGAGCACTAACTTGTATGATCAGATGTCTCAAGTGGACGTATTTAATGAGTTTGCAGATGAATTTATACCCCTCTCTCATTTGTTGCAGCCCTTGTTGGTTTGGCTTCTTTAGTTTATGTTCTCTTTAGTGGTGACAAGACTTTCCCGTTCATTACTTTTGTTGTACCACTGGTTTTGAATGGGCCTAGAAATCTTGGATACTTGACCATTATTTTTTTTCTAAAACATGATTAGCTTCTTATAGCTTAATCTCATATTTATTCGGGATGCTTTCTGCCCATGAAAATGATTTCTACATGAGATTCAACAGTTCAGTATTAGGCTTTACTTCTGAAGTTAGTCATATTTCTCATTGAACTGGTTTTATTTAGGTTTTTGTGGATTCTTAAATTAGTGACTGAAACAAAGGCGTTCTAAATTTGTTGAAGAGTTCAGAACTTTTTCCCCAGGTGTGCAGGTACCGTTCTATTGAGGATGAGTTTACTTCTCCACTTCTACCAGAAATCCATAAGTATTTTATGGATGAAGAATACAGGTAAGATATAAAAGGAACACATTAGCATTCATTTGGTTCTTTCGTGGAGAAATAAGATTTTGAGGATGTACAGCTACAAGTAATAATCTCAATGGAAATGCAAAAGGATGATGTTGATATATAGGTCAATCTGCAAAAGTAGCTGAACATGCTAAAAATGCCCTAGTTGATGGGTAGGACCAAAGGTTTGGAGTCCTGCTTTTTTGTATCAGTGTTTCTTTATATTGAAGTAGAATCTTTTATTCTTTGGTCAAGGGTCAACAGCTTTCTTCTTTGGAAATACGTTGGGTTTAGCTTATCATTAATTTTTTGCTCTATTACTTCAGAATCGTAAGCGGAAAACTTTGTTGGACTTATCTACTATGGATTCTACAAATTATGATAGGGCTATGATAGGGCTCTGTAGAAACAAAGAATCCATGTAGCCGACCCCATTGTATGGGAAAAGGCTTAGTTGTTGTTGTAGTTGTTGTTGTAGTGTTCTTCCAGCATCTTCTTGCTCATAATTTTGTAGAAGCGGCTTGCAACACGACTACTGTTGAATAGCACTACAGTTCGGACCTTTCTTTCCATATTTTCAGAGTTGACGCCATCTCTCTCTCAGATGGTCTCATCATGAGACGTTTGTGCAATGATTTTGGTTCTTTGACCTGTCCTCATTGCAACAATAAATCTTTTTGTATTTTGATAGTCAAATCTACAAAATTCTCCTAGGCATTATCATAGCATCTGGGGATGCTGAGGTTTTACCATTACCTATGAAAAGGGTCACGTGCTATAAATCTCATCCTCTATTTGTTCTGGGACGGACTGCCATAACATTAGCAAAATTTTCTTCACAAATTTGAAGAGTATTTGGATCCTAATAGTTGCAATCAAGGTTGTAAAATTCTATTCTTATATGATGGTGCCCAAACTGAGAAATATAGAACACATTAGTTTCTTTAACAATATCTTGAAAATGTTTATACGAGTGGATACCGTTTTATCCACTGAAGTAAATATTTCATTTAACTCTTTTGGGTCTGCATTGTTGTTACTGTATTGCAGTGTTGCTGTAAGCTTTTACATTCTGCTTCGGGCTGTTGATCGATTTACCAGCAACTATAACAGATTCCCTGGTCTTTACGAGGAGTATGTACTTGCATTCATCGTGACTGCAACTGCCTTGACTTGCTATGTTTGATTTCATAGTACACTTCTTGGTTGACTTAATGTTAGCAGTGAAATGGACGAGGAAATATCAAGGTTGAAGACTGTAGCAGTCGGTGTCTTGAGTGACTTGGGTGCCAACGGCTCAACCTTATCTGAGGACCTTATCAACGAGATGTGTCGGTTTGGAGGTGCTGAGCTTCATGCAGTTGCGTCATTTATTGGGGGAGTCGCTTCACAGGAGGCAATTAAGGTCATACAATATTATGCTGTTTAAAACGACATCCGACTTATGCTATCAACTAATTTTTCCTTGCGTACTTTTTATAGCTCATCACAAAGCAATTTATACCCATGTCTGGAACATTCATTTTCAACGGCATTGATCACAAATCTCAAATACTAGCCTTGTAGCCTCCAGCTTGCGAAGTTGCCTCACCTGGTATTTTGGTCCCCTAGCACTTTCTGTAAGCTTCTCTTTGGCTTTATGCTTCGTTCATTTTGGAACTTATAACCAATGGTTTCCTCCTCTACTAGATCTAGTCACCTACCGAGGAAGTCTGATGCTGCTGGAAATTGGTTGTTCCGATAGGGCGTGCACCCTGAGCACCACAGTAATGGAAGAGCATCTGTGGCCTGCTGAATGGGCGGGGAGGATGATCTACATGCCCAACCGCTGCTGTTTCTCTCCTCTTTTTCTGAAAAATTTAAGTTTGCATTCTCTTCAATTCATTTTTGCATTCGATAATTCAAAAGCTGTCTGGGGTTTTACCTTCCCTGCGCGGAAGATGTTTTTGCTGCATTTATTACGGTAAAACGGAAAAATCTTGATTGATATCAGACAACTACTAGCAGCTGAATCTTGAGGCAATTGCTGGACCTAACCCGAGTTCTTACCGTTACTCTTCTCCCAAACCGTACGGTTGTGCAAGGATACTGAGTTTCAAGGTGACCGTTTGTGGGCATTGACAGTTAGCTAAATAGAATGGTTTATCGAACGTTTTGAGTGTCAGAAAACCAGGTTTACTGGGGCCTTGTTTCATGCACTACGAGGTCCACAGGGTACCATTTAAACATTCTTCTTGCATCCGGTTTATGTGAAGTTAGATTCTGTCAGTTGCATGCCTATCCTTTCGGTTTCTCTTCTCTATCTTGCAAGGGGTGAATGGTCCTGCAACCTACCTCTTTGGTAATAGCCCGCCTGCTTTTTCTTTTCCACCGAAGATGGATGATCTCATTACTAACGTGAAACGATATATGTAAACAAAGCTAAGCGTGAACAGGGGGAGTTCCCCAGCAATACATCATTAAGGTCCATTAATTAACTTGCAACAATAAAACGGCAGGCAATTGAGATATCTTATATTCATCGGCCAATTGTGTATCCATGCTGCTGAGTTCCTCGTGCATGAAATACGCCATGACACCAAAGCGTAATGTGGTAATCTTACCATTCTGCTGATCCTTAATCTGATCATGAACGGTCCACTACCACTCTTCAATAGAGATAATCCAATTGAGGATGAGGCTGATTATCATAGAGAATGTCCCCATCCAAACTGGCGAATGGACATGGAAGAAGACAATGCACCACCATTTCGTCGTGTAGAAGACAGACCAACTCCCCAAAATCTGAGGCCCATAGTCGAATTCAAATTGGAATTCTGATGGTGCTGTATTTTACACACGAAGACGTGCCTTTTTAAGAAACCCCGGAGGCACGACATAACGGTAGTGACAACTGATGATTATTAGACACACACCTACATCTGAAATGCTGAAACTTGAGGAACGCCCAGGTTATACTTCTATCGGTGCCAAAACTGGTATTCAAACATTGATAAATAAATACAAGTGCAGCACAAGTTTAACCTTGGCTTCATGTAGATTTTGACGGGTTATATATGCCATCAATGCCACCGCCAACAAAACACGCTTGTCACTTATGATTAGACCACTCATCTCACCATGACATTTTAAATAAAGTTTGCTTTTGCAAGTGCAGCTATGGTCACTTTACTTTGCGAGTGCCTTGAGACTTCACCGGTAAATTTACTATTGCATTTAAACTGCACTATGTTTTGTTGTGGCTCAGTGGAGTACTCAATCAATTTTATGACGAAGTTTGAAGGACGCTACAACTAAGATGGGAATTAGCTTTGAGCCCAAATGTAGATATACATGAACAGGAAACTTAGCCAAAAATTGAAAATGTATTCGAGGGCAAATGTATATGCATGTTTAATCATCCAATCCCGCATGGTTGTTATTCATAACATATGACTGACTTTGATGATCGCTGATTCTTTTGGGGCACTTCCCAAATTTTCAAGTAAACTCTTAACAATACGAACTGGGGACAACCCCTAGTTTGGTAAAGTTCTGTTTTAGAAAATTTCAACCTTTTGATCCTTTGTTTACGGAACCAGATTCGGACAGGTGCTTATAAAATCTTAATAGAAGTTGGTTTTGGATCCGGTTCAGCTCCATTTCACGGTTTTGAAAAACCAGAACCAACAATGACCATGGAGTAGGCTTTTAAGTAGGCCAAGTGCCCTTGGGGTACCACCCAGGTTGAACTTCGCCTTGACCCATTCGAGGTGACACACAACCTTGATATGTGAGATGTTAAATTTACACAATTTTTTTTCCATATATGAGATTCAAATAGATAGTATATTGATAAGCTGGCTCTTGTAGTAGATTATCTGAAAACACACATTATATTTGCCCTAGTCCATAATGCTCCAGGGCTTACAAGTCTTTAAAGATCATGACAATGCACATAGATAGTATATTGACACAATTAATTTTTCAAGCCCCTTTCTTTTTCATTTAACAGATACAAATTGATATTGCAACTCAAAACAACCATATATGTATTTTATCAATAGTTTTCGTATGATTTTCATGATTATTGGTTTCAATCAACTCAAGACATCAACACAATCACCAACATACAGAAATATTGGAGTCGCATAAGACATGCATAGTTTTAAACAATTCTCAATAAATATCATGAATAGACTAGCTAGCAGTTCATCAAAGCATTTATAAATTTCGTTAGAAATATACTCGCACTTATAACCACATAACCTACAAAGTTTGGATCCACTTTTGCAAACCAAGGTCCACATTCAAAATCAACAAGTCACTTAATATTAGAATAAAGCAATCACAAGAACAACACAATAT
Source organism: Brasenia schreberi (assembly GCA_036023115.1). Classification (NCBI taxonomy): domain Eukaryota; kingdom Viridiplantae; phylum Streptophyta; class Magnoliopsida; order Nymphaeales; family Cabombaceae; genus Brasenia; species Brasenia schreberi. Next base: position 8,649,475 of record JAYKKT010000079.1, on the reverse strand, counting down.
TGAAATCTACTTAGCAAACGCAAACAATTCAAATCGCATCTGAGTTCGGATACAAATGACTCCAAAAATTGCTAAAATGAATCCAGATCAGCATTCCCAACTAAACCCCCTTTGTTTTTTTTCTTTTTCCTTACAGTGGAAGGCGGAAGCCTAATTTATACGTGAATGCACAACCCTAGGAATTTCACTGGGCACCTGCAAGTGGGCGTCAAAGATCCCTACCGTCTGCTATCTCTCTCGGTGCTAAACCCCTCTTAGATTGATCACTAAACGAAAAACATTCTAAAGGATATTCAACAATGACTTTAATGGTTCAAACCATGTCGAAATTGGAGTTCAGTTGGCGCTGGAAATTTGTGTCCTAGGCTCCTATGGGCTCGATCCAAGCCAACTTGAAATAGAACTGATAAAGGACTGAACCAAATCTACAAGTTTGAGTAAAGGGACACAACATGCATCCATATCCACTAATTAATATGGTATGTGATGTCACCATGCGAGTTCTGGTGACTCGCACTAACCAACCCTTCAATAATCCATGAATGTGTATACTAGGTATTTTTAACAATATAATGGAAGCATAAACCCACATACCTTTCAAAATAATGTAAATGATAAACACCAAAGAATAATCAAGCCTCAACGAAGGTCTCTTTATTCATCAATGCCTGGTCATTAGAAAGTACCAAAGAGAGGAGTCCATGTGACAACCCCGCAGCACCGCCCAGCTTTAGACGTATGTTGCTCGGCTATGCCCTCCAAGGGTGACTAGGAAGGGAGTCACGGACTCCACCTTACTCAAGACTCAATGAACGAACCCCTAATCTAGTGTAGCCAGTTTCTTTATATAGAGTGAGAACTGGTTACATGGTTCTTAGTATGGAGTGGGTCCAGCCCAACTACTTATTGGACTCCTACACTATATGACCAAGAACCAATACTCCTAATGGATCCAACTCGACCCAAACAATGACCCCACTCATACATACACATGTACGCGGGACCTCTGAATCACCTGCAATCAATCAAGACACCCAAAACACATAAGCTGGTACGATGAACTAACGGTAACCGAAACTCGTGGAACCGGAACAAACGGTTTCAAACCGCGTGTTAATAAATAATATTTACCAGTTGAGTGTTGGATTAACCGTAGGATGTTTCTTGTCGTTAATCTTTCAACTTTTTAACTGCAACAAGGCCACTATCATCGGCCCATGATTGGGTTATGTGAAAATTGAGCCGTCTCCAAGAGATTTACCCAATTCTTTTGACTCTTAAGAACATAGTGTGTAAGGTATTTCTTTAGGAACACATTAATAAGTTCGGTTTGCCTGTCGGTCTGCGGGTGATTCGCCATAAAAAAAGTTAAGTTTGAATCCTATCTTAAGAAAAAACTCTCTCCAAAAGGTAGAAGTAAAACATGATGCTCTTCAACACTCCAAAATGCTTCATCACATTCACATCGAATAAGTGAGCGACATAATCCGGTGTCTACCCAAATTGATATTCATCTTTCTGGTTCATTCTGATGTGGATCTAAGATGCAACCATTAGTATCCGGGTCTAGTATGAAAGGAGTAGATCTATTTGCTCACCCCGAGCCTGAGACCCCTCGATCACTCAGCTTCTCCATATCCACGCCCTCTGTGGGTCCAATTCAGTGGCGACGGATGGACGAAATCGGGTGTGGACTTTAACTGAAGGCATCGATTCTCAGCCCGAACCAACAACCATCTTCACCTTTTCATTGGTCTTTTCTATCGCGAAGCGTCTCGTGTCGTGCCCTTTGGCGAAGCGTAAAAAACAAAAACGGTTGGCATCTCCCGACGCACTTCTTCATGGCTTCCGTGACAGCGAGGGATGGAGCGCCTTGTGGGATGGGGGCAGCCATGGAGCCACAGGCAAGTGGACATCAAGATCCGAAAGCGTCACGTCGATTGTCCTCTCTATCATTTGCTGATGGTGTCGAGCCTCTGAGAACATACCAAGTTTGGCCTGGGCAAAACGTAAGCCATTTCATTTCCTTTTTTCTCTTGTTTAGTTAGAAATGAATCTCGGAGCCTGTGCGTTCATTGGTTCGTGGCAGAATGGTGCAAACAAGATGCAATCCCCCTGACCACATCACAACTTTATCTCGTCGGAGTCGCTTTTGTTTGGATCAAAATGGCTTAAATCATGAGCCGGGGTTTCTAAATGCTAGCAGTGTTTGCTTAGAACGAAGTTTGATTTGGTTTTGATCATGACATCAGGTATTTTTCTTCGGGGGGCGCTTGGTGTGTGGTCCGGATCCGAGAGGCTTCATTTTCACCACTCTTGCCATCACCATTTCGGAGTGGGTCTTCTGCACATGCGTTGGAAACACCCTCCCAGTTGTATTTTCTGTCATATTGACAGTGCTTGTATGTATATACAAAACGCATCTCTCTTTCTCTCTCTCACACACAGAAACATGTATTAGTGAATGGACATACATAAATTAAGTATCTGCGGTGGTCCACAAATTTCAGGTCCTTGTTAGTCTGGCGATGGTCAGTGGTAGCGACCCAGGCATCATCCCTCGGAGTGAAGAAACCTCATTGGAAGAAGACGTTTCAAGAAGCAGGAGAGTCAGCATCCATGGAGTCCTTGTAAAGAGGAAGTACTGCCGGATATGCAAATTGTTCCGGCCGCCCCGGAGTTGCCACTGTGCTATTTGTGACAACTGCGTCGACAAGTTTGACCACCATTGCGTTTGGATCGGCCAGTGCGTTGGACTAGTAAGTAACAACACGTAACACTCATCAAGGCTCAACTAATTCCCGTCTTCTGGTAAAGAAGGGTCAGTCCATGTGTAGATCCGGAACAGTAAATGCGAATCTCCATTCTAACTATGGATCTAGATCCGAAATGATACCACATAATCCTCATACAGCTATGAGGCTCCACTTTCCCAAACAAAGTCTTCTCCTGCCAAACTTAGTCGGTTGGCTACATGACTCCTCACACACCACTGTGCTCTATCTGGTGTGATGTTAGTACATAACTCGAGATAATAAGATGATGTTCCATATTTTCCTTTGAACACTTCTGAGGCTGTCTTTTCTTTCTTCTATACTGAGAGATCTCAACTCTCTATGGTTGACATTTGCAGCACAACTACAGGTTCTACGTGATGTTCATAGCAACAGCTTTACTCTTCTACATCTACATCTTCTCATTGTCATGGTGGGCAATAGAGCGGAAGATGTCCGAATCAGGCACCGGTTTTTTTGATGTGATGGGCCGTGCGCCGGAGGTTATGGTGCTGATGTTGTTCAGCTTCATTGCAATATGGTTCCTTGGTGGGCTAACCACCTTCCACACATACCTAATCTCTACTAATCAGGTTAGCTCTCCACCCCGTTGTTTAGTGTTTTGCCGTAAAATTTCATGACCGGTGTCAGGTGGCAATGCTTGTGTTAATGACACAACAGTTATCCGTGTTCCGGTTATTGCCAATTCTTCAGTAGCCCTTTGAAAATCTCCACGTATCTGATAAGCCACTCACTCATGGCCTACAGGCAAAAATAACCCTTGCTGACTTCATTCTAAGACCATTATTTTGGCTCATCTGGACCAAAGAGCCCGCCGGAAACCAGAAATGCATTTATGGCAGCCGCAAGCTACAAGTTCTTTGTCAATAGTTCACAAGCCAGGGAAAAAGGATTTCGGCTTGTACCTTTTCGAAAAACTTTAAACAATGTCATTGCTCCTCAATCTTTTACGGCTTTGAAAAATCTCTTATAGCTTTAACAAGTGCGTTACGTCTTGTCATTGGGATTTCTCCACTAAGACTGCGAACAGTAAAGGATCAAGAAGTTATTAGATATTATGCTTTTACCAGATTTGTGAGAAATTCAAGTTTAGTCACCTTAGGTTTGTCAGATTATGTTTACCATCTTAGGTTCACGAACTTCTGGTAGCTAACCTTTTCACTTAAACTCAAGTAAATTACCAAACTTTTGGTTCTTAATTTTCACAACTACGACCACACCTTTGGTATCTTCTTTAATCGTACAAATATCACTAAGATACATGCATTTTTTCAATAAGATGAATAAGTGAATTTGGAGAAGAAGTACACTATCAAAACCCATTGACCGAGTTGTTTGAGCAAGCTATACATGCCAGACACATAAAAGATTTCGTCTGAAAGTGGAAAATTGACCAACATTTGTCTTAAGAATTAAAACATGAAAACTTTTAGAGGACAGATTGGAGAATATACCTGTCTTCATCAATATTTATGCTCTCATCACAAAGGTTGACAAGATCATAGATACTACCTAAGATTGCATGAGGTTCCAAAGGATAGAGGAATATGGGGTTGAATCTGAATCTCAAAGGTCCAATAGTATCTTTATTTTCTTTTAGAAATTTATATGTATGTAAACATATAATTTATTGAAATCATATAATTCATACATATCTTTTAAGATGATTTTTCTCTTATTGCTGCCTAATATGCAAAATTGATAATTTGCTTCATGAAATTCATATGTACGTGTTGTATGATGGGACTCTCTCACTTGCAAGATCCTTAATATCTTGAGGCTAAGATGGAGATCACACTCAGATTTTACATGATAGGGTCTTTCACTCAGGATTTGGCAATTCCAGTCGAGGTTGCAGGATTTTAGGATCAAACTCAGGATCATGACAACCACGCTGGTCGCAACTCAGTTTTTGTTTGCTTACTGCAGCTTTTTTGAAGGTTTAACCGTTCATCCTTGAATTCACAGAAATTCACTGTTGAATCATTTTTATTCTAACACAGGACTAGGTTTCGTAAGGGTTAGAAAAATTGGATGGTCTCACAGAAAAAGGAAGAAACCGCAATAAGCCCACTCCTCAAAACCATCTGCGCCTTAACACCGATCTCTCTGTGTGTGTTTTGCGTATATACAGACACAGGGAGAGCTTTTTGCACGTTCCTTGGCATTTCCACATAATCAACTCTTAGCAATCTAAGCACACTAATCTTGGGAATTCTCTGTTTTCAGACTTCATATGAGAACTTCAGGGGACGATACATAGGCACCAAAAATCCTTATCACCAAGGGATGTTGAATAACATCAAGGAGATTCTGTTTGCTAAACTGCCACCAAGAAGAGTTGACTTCCGTGCCGAAGTTCAGCCCTGGCGGTTTCCTGCCCATGAAGTTTCCGAGAGGATGCTGGCAAGAAGTCTCCCAGGGACGGAGACAGCTGAGGAAGGTGGGAATGCTGAGAAGCAGGGAACGGATAAGAGTGCTCTGCAGGGCCCTATCCCATCGGAAAGGTTTAATGGTGAAGGCTTCAGAGAGGTGGAATTGGAGTTCAGGGCATAATTATAATTATCAAGGGGATAGCCCTTTGGTTAATTACTTTACAGTGTTTTTGTTTGATTAGAACATCAATGTTTGTCTCTCATCTTTTGCTTTCAACATGGGTTCATTTTGCACTGTAATCATATATTTGTATTAATAATATATATCAAATATATTAGTGCTTAAAAGAACCACACTGAAAGCAAATGTCCTTGTACTTGAAGAGGCTCTAGGAGTCCATCTTGTGTTCTTGTATGGGTGATTAGGCTTGTCAAGCGAGAATCCACGGAACCTGCGGGTTCAAAATTGGGTGATGTCTCACTGCCCTATGTAACCTGACATATAAAGCTTGCTCTTCCACCCAACCAGCTTATTTTCCTTCCAAACATGATAACAGAGCAATACCATGATAGTCAGCTGATCTGTATTCAGATTGTTGGAGTGAAAAAATTGATCCTGTTGGTCTTAGTGATGAGCATTTAAAGCATGCATGCTTTAGTTATTCCACTTCTGTTCCATCTCAGAGGTAGCAGCTTCTGTCTAGGTCTGATCCCTTTGTCCCGAGTCTCTCAATTGTAGGAACTTCCTGCATACTTAATCTCCATACAAAGCATCTTAATTTAGGTGGCACTCGGAGCTTCCATATTCTAGACCACCACTGCTCTGTTTTCTTTTTTCTCCCTCAGTTTTGAATAAGTATGGCATCCTTGTGCTCCTGCCGTGGCTTTCTCCTCCACCTTCTTTGACCAAACTAACTTGTGTGCCTTCTTAACCGTAAATTCTTCTCTTACCGAAGTACCAGAATACTTAATCTTCTTGTGCTGTTGGGGGGGAAGTGGCAGGCTTAATATCGATGTTTGATCCTCAACCGAGAAATCCTGCAAAACGTTTCCTGTACGCAACCTCCCATTTGAGTCGATGAGAGTTGAGATACCCATACCCTGTCCTCTTAAGCATGCGGGGTTCTGCGAGCCGCGAATACTGATACTCTTAGGAGCAAGGCATACCCCAAATCTTAATCAGCATTCCATTACCGACTCTTCAGAGGCAACCCAACTTCAACACCTCCAGGCCAGCTACTATACTCCTCCATGTGAAAGAAGAATGTCTTCCCATATGGGCATTTAGGAGATGCTTAGTGGGGTAATATTTGGCTTTCAGAACCTCCGTACTATAGTGTGTTGGGAGCTCAATAGTCTCCATAATTGTTTTGCTAAAAGTGCAAGTTCAAGGTATTCATATTGTGAAAATCCATTCCTCCCTTTCTTTTCGCCAAACAAAGTTTGTTCCAATCTATTCAGTGTATTTTCCTCGATTCCCCACCGAACTTTACAAGCTAATTAATCAATTTTATCACAAAAGGAAAGAGGTATCTTGAAAATGACATTGCATGTGCATGCATACCTTGAACCACCGATTTTAAAAGGACCTCTTTCCCACCGCCACAGCATTTTTAATTTGTACCCACTTAGTTTTCGCCACGCACTTCCTTTTATAGACTGCACATATCCATCTTTTGATTTCCTCACCATCATGGGAGGATCCAAATACTTCTCAGAATATGCTTCAACTGACACCCCGATTCTCTTCTTAGTATCATGTTTAACATACATGACACATTCACTGAACATAATGACCAAACACCTATTATGTTAAAGAGAGGGGATCACCCTGCCTCAAACACCTATAAGGCATAAGGCCCACGAAATTATTCTCACAAGCTACCCTCTTAAGTGGTGTTCCGCCTCCGCACAGGGAATAAACATATAAAGAGAGAGGGGATCACCCTGCCTCAAACACCTATTAGGTTCAATTGTTGCAATTAATCAAAATTGAACAAGAGAAAGATGACACACATAACATAAGGATTCTAATCCATTTTTCGGATTGATGACACTAGAAATCTTTATCCTAAAATCATATAAAACATATTACGAAGTGTTGTGTGCCTATAATGATTCACACTTCTAAGGAGTGCATCCTAGTAAAAAGAGTGATATAAGTGTGATTTACCTCTTCAAGAATGCCTCCTATATTGAGCAGATCAAGCATTCCTGGGAAGACCTTATCTCCTACTATGCGCCAATATCTTTCGTAGAATAAAACTGGACGACCATCAAGCCTTGGGGCCTTCGTGACCGCCTATGATTTATAGCTTCTTTGTTTCCAGTCTTGTGTAAGGTGTGATAGGAAAAGTTAACTATGGTCTGTAAGACGCCTTTGTAGGCCCTGAATGCCTCATCAATCTTAGTTGGCTGGCTAGTACTAAAAAATTGCTAAAATTAATTTGTGATGATCAGCTATCCCCTACTTACTTTGAATTTTATCTATCCTGTTCTTTTTCTACTCGTGAAAAAACTTCACGCTCACATATTCTTCATCGAACTGATTCAGGCATGCCTTTCTCATCAATCTTAGTTGGCTGGCTAGTGTTTTGGTGATGGTGGGCTATCCCCTACTTATTTTGAATTTTATCTCTCATGTTCCCAGACTAGGTGATCCATGAATTCTTTCTTTTGACTTAGTAGCTTTACAACATCCTTTTATATTAGCATGACGTTCTCCAACCTTAGTATCTTCGTCTAAATGGTACATATTGCTTTGCCAACATGTCCAAGGGATTCATAGTTCCACCTTTTCAAGGCATGCTCATGTCTTCCATCTTCTGCAAGGTGCCCTGAAGGTTTCTATCCAACATTCCTTGATGATTTGCTAACATTCTAATTGTGGGCCCACATGTGTTCAGAACCAAAAACCCTTGGTCCATGCTATGAGTCTTAATGGTTTCTCAGTGGTTCTATATTTACTTCAAGTGGGAGATGATCCTAATGCAAAGGATGGATATGAGTCACTGACTTTGTTCAAGCGAGTTAGCAATAAATCGAAGTAGACACACCTTCACGTTTTGTGAATCGATATGTCCATTCAACCAGGTGGAAGGCTATCTAAGATTGGCCAAGTCGCACTCGTCCAACATGTTTTGGAACACTCCCATTTGTATCATAAATCTAAGGCGGCTTGTTTTTTATGCATTCTGCTTGCCGAAATCCGACTGATTGCGAGCTTCTGGTTATCCTCCGTCAAGCCCTTCTAGGTACGCCTATAGCAGAAATGGTAAGTATGTTTTCTGGTTTGAGGTTTCTTCACAACGAAATCTTCTAGGGAGACTTTCAGTTTTTCTCGAGAGTTCTTTCGCTGTATGCACTGCTCTAATTTATAGAGCAGTGCGTGCTCCACATCTCCCGATTATCCTGCTGGGCTTCCCTCATCCGGAGCATCCATATCCAGACTATTACTGTGTTTTCCAGTAACGGTCCGGATCTTATGGCTATTCTATCTCCAACTCCAGATACGGTAACGGTCTGGATAGCCAATCTAGCTGTTACCGTGCTGGGTTGCCGAGAATGGCCACAACGTAACATCTCTCACTTGGTCATTCGAGCCAAGTGTATTGACATACTTGTTTTCCTCTCACTTTTACAGGGTTTATCTAGTAATGTCCTTTCATGATTGCTGCTGCAACCACTACCCGTTGTGTGGTTATTTTTCTACACAACAATCAAACATACCTCAAACCCATGTTTGTAACATGTTTTGAGAAAAATTCCTCTATTATGCCTTTAGTCAAGGGGTCTGCAAACATATCATTTGTTGGCATGTATGAGATGAATATTTCCTTTCTCATAACCATATCATGAACATAGTAGTATTTAACCATTATATGCTTGCTTTTTGAGCAATCATCTCCACTCTTGATAAGAGTAATTGCTGCGTTGTTATCACAATAAATGACAACTGGCTCATCAGTTATTTCCAACTTCAAATTACGTATGAAGCGGCTTTTCCAGACAACACTCGTTGCAGCCATACAACAAGCCACATACTCAGCTTCTTGTGTATGCAATCCTACACAACCCTATTTCTTACATGCCCAAGAAACACCACCACCTCCAAATAAGAATATTTGACCTGAGGTTGATTTGCTGTCATCTTTACTTCGAGCAAAGTCAGCATCTGAGTATCCTACCACTTTCAGTTCATCTGCTTGAAAACACAGTTTTAAGTCTCTTCCTTTCAGATATCTTAAAATCCTTTTTACAGCTATCTAGTGCTGCCATCTAGGATTACTTTGATATCTACTTACAAGACCAACAACAAAGTTGATATTAGGTCTTATACACAACATAGCATACATCAAGCTACCCACAGCTTGTGCATAAAGAACGTTAGGCTTATCGTCTCCTTCACCGGAACAATCAACCTTACTAAGTTTAACCCCTTTTGCTACAGGTGTAACAACAGACTTGCATTCACCCATTTTGAACTTCTTAAGGATATAGTCAATATATCTCTCCTGACTCAAGCATAAAAGTCTAGATTTTCTATTTCGAGAGATCCTTATACCTAGAATATAGGATGCTTCTCCCATATCCTTTATTTTAAACTTTGAGTTTAACCATGACTTGGTTTTGACAATCATCTCGTTTTCCTTCCCAGTCAATAATATATCATCTACATATAATAATAGGATGACAAAGTGGCACCCATGGTTCTAGACATATACACAGTGATCAAGTTTATTAGCCACAAACCCAAGTTCTATAATGACATTTTGAAAGGTCAAATACCATTGGCGAGGTGATTGTTTCAGATTTTCTCAACCTATATACTTCATCTTCTTGGCCTTCAACTATAAATCCTTCAAACTATTGCATGTATATGATTTCATCTAAATCTCCGTTTAGAAATGCTATCTTTACATCTAACTGATGTAAGTACAAATCATAATATGCTGATATTACTAAGATTATTCTTATGGATGCAAATTTCGCAATTGGAGAATATGTCTCAACATAATCTATCACCTCTTTTTGCGAAAAACCCTTTGCAACTAACCTCGCTTTAAACTTTTCGATTGAACCATCGACTTTGTATTTCTTTTTCAGAATCTATTTACAGCCTATAGCTTTCCTTCCTTTTGGCAAATCAGTTAATTCTCAGATTTGGTTTTTCTCAATGGATTCAATTTCCTCATCCATGGCTTTCCCCCAGTTTGATGCTTCCGATGAGTTTATAGCTTGTTGATAAGTCAAGTTATCAATTAACGTATCTAAATCTACCGAATTACACACTTCTTCTACAAGATAAGTGTGATAATCCTTTAAGTAGGACGGAGTGACCCTTACCTTTTATGTCCACTTAAGGTTTCAATTGTTTTAGGAAGATCTTCTATGGGTTCAAATGATGATTGATCTATGCCTACTAGATCATCAGTACATTTATAATTATTTTTCAGGATGTCATTCTTAGTATCTTATAAGAATTCAACATCTCTGCTTTCTATCAGTCCGTAGTTCTTATAATAAAATCGATATCCCTTTGAACCTTTTGAATATCCAATAAATATACATCTTAAAGACTTACTATCTATCTTGTCTCTAGACTGATGAAGGATCTTTACATGTGCAATAGATCCCCACCTCCTGAGATGACCTAGGTTGGGTTTTGTTCAAAATCACATCTCATATGGTGTAGTGAATACAACTTCACATGGTACTCTATTAAGTATGTAAACTACTGTACTTATTGCTTCTCCCCAAAATATCCTTGGTAGAGAGGCATCGATCAACATTGATCTTGTCATATTCAACAAGGTTTTGTTATATCTCTCAGCTACACCATTTTATTGAGATGCCATGAGTATTATATTTTGCTTTACAATACCAAAGTCTTTACAAAATTCAAGAAATTCTGCAGAGGTATATTCACCACCTCTATCTGATCTTAAGACTTTGATTGAATGCTCTAATTGGTTTTCCACTTCCTTCTTATATTTTTTAAAAACTTTTAGTGCCTCAAATTTATGTGTCAAAAGATATAAATACGTATATCTAGAGTAATCATCGATAAAGGTTATAAAATAAACCTTTTTATGATGTGACCTTACTCTAAATGGTCCACATAAATTCATGTGAATAACTTCCAAAAGGGTTGTTGCCCTTGTTGACTCTTTGGGAAAAACTTTCCTTATAATTTTTCCTTATATACAAGCTTCGCACTCAAATCCAGGCAGTAAGTCAAAGTTGGATAATTTCCTAAACTTTTCCATACTTATATGCCCAAGTCGTTTATGCCACATATTCACATAAACATTAAAGGCACACTCAATATAAGCAGAAGAATTTCTAATTTCATTATCATTTAATTTAAACAATCCATGCTTTACATTAAACTCTCAAAAGAATAATATTCTCCCATGTTTCCCCACAGTCACCTTGTCAAGAATAAACCTGACCTCAAAACCTTTCTTTACTAAAGCAGGGACCGAGACCAGATTGCGCCTTATAGATGATACAATTAATACATCAGTCAGTACAATCAGTTTGCCTTGTACAAAGATTCTAAAGGACCTAGTACCCAAAACATCTGATAAGGTGTTATTTTTCATTTACACTCGATGTTCGCCTAATTTGTATTCCTTTAGATCCATTGCCCCTTGGTCTTTGAGATGTGTTTGGTAGCTCCGGAGTCGATCCACCATGTCACCAGGCGGTCCATGTACAAATATTCTAATATCATGCAGATTATATCCTGCTTCTCTTACTGTCCGCTCTGTGGGTTATTTCCTCCACTTTTTAGGTTGCGGCAATCCCTCTTTTAGTGTTTCATATTTTTACAACTGAAATACTTGACTAGATAAGCAGTTTCCTATGATTTCTTAAAATTTTGATCGTCATTTTTGTTATTTTTGCTAAATTTTTTGTTTGGTTTATTTTTCTTCTAGCTGAATTTGGAGCTAGACCCAATCTCATCTTGTACCACTAGCAAATTTTTTCTTGTTCCTATTCATGTGTTCTTGCTCTATTGCTAGTTTCAGAGGCAACTCAGAAAAGGTTAATTTTTGGCCCTAACTTGAGGACAATGGTGATCATGTTCCATGATGGGGGTAGACTATTGAGGATTGTTGATATTTGCATCAGTTTTGGGTTTACTGATTTTGCCACAACTAGATCTCTAGCCATTACCAATATGTGATTTACATGTTCTACTATGTTATCTCCTTCTTTCATTTTAAAGGAGTTGTACTTCTGTAGTAGCAAGTATATATATAATTTGACAGTTGTGTCATACTTGGCTGTTATTGAATCAAACAACTTTTTTGCGGTCTCGTATTATTCAAAGACCCTAATTAAGTCATTCTCCATGTACGTCAATATGTCTGTCCTTGCTATTGTGTCATCTTTAAGAAATGTTTTATATATTTCTATTTGTTGCTCAGTTGCGTTTGGTGGTGGTAGACGCACAGTTTTCTTCAATACATACTCAACACCTTCAAGTGTTAGAGCAAGTGAGATTCTCCTCTTCCATGTTTAAAAGTTCAGATCGTTTAGTTTTTCGATTTTTGCCAATTTCAACACACATATTCTTGAATTAATTTTTATGTGTTTACAATTATAACAATTAGACAGTCTAAAAAGGAAACAAACAATAAGCAACAAACACACATAGCATGAATCTTGTTATAATGATGCTTAATATCAGAAAAATGAGCTAAAAATAACTTATAAGCAACATGGGATAAACTTATGATTTTTAAATTTTTTTTTGCCTTTAACATTTAAAAAAAATACCAGGTGTAAAACAATAATTTTGACTATGTGTCCGCTTTTGTAATTTTTTGAAAAGCCCAAGTATAAACTCATAAAATTACTCTTGGTATTTTTATAAAATTCGTAACTGATCGGGGTTAAATATGTAATTTTAACCCTTAGCCCGAATTTGAAATTTCTCAAAAGTATAGGGACAAACCTGTCTTTTGACATAATGATAGTAATGTAATAATTTAAACCGAGAAAGGCAATAATGCAAAACAACAACCCGATATTTCATAATTTTCACAAACCGTCGGAGGGTAGAATACACTTTTCGCTCAATAAGGGCAGAACAATCTTTTTACCATAAAATATATGGATATTTTTGTAATTATATCCAGGAGAAGTTTGGTAATATTTAAAAACCGGTCGGGGCAGAATAAACTTTTTAGTCTACTGCCCTATGCGGTTTCGGAAAACTGCTAGTTTCGGTTCACGGTTTTCCTCTCAAGATTCTGAATTCGATGTTAGATAATTTTGTCTTGATTAGGAATATGACATAAAGAAGGTTGCCAAGATTTCATGATCCGCTCATGAAAAATAACAAAGTTTTGATAGTACCCATCGCACCAATGCTGATGGGAAAGAACCCTTATCTCTTTATCCTTTATGCGAAGAGATTATCAGCAGGGCTGGCTAAAGTAGATAATGAAGGGAGAAGTAAATGAATCTGGATTCATAGAGAAGCATCTCCTATTGTAGACTTATCTTTTGTAGATTAATGGTATTTTCTTATCACAAAGAATATCTGATGCCCCTCTCCATTTTAACCAACCAACATTAATTCTATGCGTAACAATTCCATCAATTCTTCCATCACTCTAAAAAATTGATCCTAGATATTGAAAACTTTCATTTTGGGGGATACAATGTGTGCCAATTTTAATTTCTGTGTCCTCTGCAGTAACTAAATGATCAAACTTACATTCCATATGTTCTGTCTTTGTTCTACTAAGTTGGAGACCATTGCTTTCTAATGTTTCTCTCCATAGTTCCAATTTTCTATTAACTTTTTCCTTACACTCCACTAATACAATGTCATCTGCAAATAACATGCACCAAGGTACTTCATCTTGAATATGTTTTGTTAACTCATCAATCACCATTATAAATAAGTATGAACTTAAAGTTGATGCTTGATGTAACCCAATATTAACTTCAAAGAAGTTTGTCATTCCTTCATGAGTTCTCACACATGTTTTTGCACCATCATACATGTCTCTTATAAGGTTAATGCATGTCAATGGGATACTTCTTTTCTCCAAGGTTCTCCAAAGAACCTCTCTTGGTACCCTATCGTAAGTTTTTTCTAGATCAATAAATATCATGTGAAGGTCTTTCTTTTTTGCTCTGAAATGTTCCATAAGGTGTCTCAAAAGGTGAATTGCTTCAACAGTAGATCTGCTTGGCATGAATCCAAATTGGCTCTCTGTTGTACTTGATACTTGTCTTAACCAACGTTCGACAATTCTTTCCCACAATTTCATAGTATGACTCATTAATTTGATACCTCGATAATTCGCACAATTCTGAATGTCTCCCTTTTTCTTATATATGGGTATAAGTGTACTCGCTCTCCATTTCTCGGTATCTTTTGGTTTCTCCATATTTCATTAAATAGTCTCGCAAGCCAAGTGATTCCTATTTCTCCAAGTATTTTCTAAACTTCTATAGCAATATTGTCTGGTCCTACCAATTTACCACCCTTCATATGTTTAAGAGTATCTTTGACTTCATTCTTTTGAATACGTCGATAGAAATTGTGGTTTATATATATATTTGATTTGGCTAACTCTCTTAAGCTAATATTAACATCTTTATTTTCATTAGTCAAGCTTATAAAAATAGTTTTTCCATCTATTTCTTATATCATCATTTGTCACTAGAATTTTTTCATCCTCGTCTTTGATGCATCTAACATAATTAAGATCTTCAGTTTTCTTATCTCTAGCCCTAGCTATCCTAAAAATATCTCTTTCACCATCTTTTGAGTTGAGTTTTTTTTTATATAAATCCTCCCAAATTTTAACTTTTGCTTCACTGATAGCCTTTTTTGCTTCATTTTTTGCTTTCTTATAAGCCTCTAAAGTTTCACTAGTTTTCTTAGCATAATGTAATTTATAACATTCCTCTTTGCCTAGATTTTATTTTGTACTACTTCACTCCACCACCGAGCTTCTTTTTGTGCCGGTATACCTCTCTTAGATTCACCTAACACATCTTTCACCACTTTTCTAATATGTATAGCCATATTATTCCACATATTAGAAGGTGTGCCAACATAATTCTACACATTTCCTTGAATGACTTTTTGTTTATATATATCTTCTTTCTCGCTTTTGAGGTTATACCATTTAGTCTGAATAGCTCAATGCACTCTTTTCTTCTTTATCCATTTGTTTTTATTTGTAAATTCATAACTAAAAGTTAATGTTGGGTGATTAAGTTTTCTCTTAGGATTACCTTGCAATGTTTACAACATGCTCTATCTTTTTTTTTACAAATAAAGTAATCAATTTGTGTTTGTGATAAGCCACTCTTATAAGTAATTAAATGTTCATCTCATTTTTTGAAGATTATATTGACTATAAAGAGATCAAATGTCATAGCAAAATTTAAAATCTCTCTCTACCTTCCTCATTTATATCCCCAAAATCAAAGTTTCTATGAATACCTTGAGATCCTAATGCCTCTTTACCGACATGTTCATTTAAGTCTCCTCCTAAACAAATCATCTCCCTTTGCATAATCCTTTGAATCACCTTATCTAACTCTTCCCAAAAAGCTATCTTTATACTATCTTCTAGTCCTACTTGGGGTGCGTAAGCACAAACTATATTCAAAACCTCTGCTCCTAACACTAATTTCAACGTCATGATTCGGTCACCATATCGTTGTATGTCCACTATACTATCCTTTAAATATTTATTTATAATAATACCAACTCCATTTCAAGTCTTTTCCTTACTTGAGTACAATAATTTAAAACCTTTATCCTCTTTCTCCTTTGCTTTTTCTCCAACCCACTTTGTCTCTTGTAAACATAGAATATGAATCTTTCTCTGAATCATAGTATCTACCACCTCTATTAGCTTACCGTATAATGTTTCGATATTCAAATAATCAATACGAATCTTATTATCTAGGACTAGCTTCCTTACTCTCGCATCCGTCCCTATTGAAAATGTGGAGACCCTCTCTGTAAATTATTCACTACATCCGGGTGGCAATGTAGCGGGTAACTTTTTTACCCACACCCGTTCGTGACGTGGAAACCCTCCCTACAATTGATTCACTACATTCGGGCGAAAATATAGTATCACTATATTCGAGCTCTGTAGCGCATCACTAGGGGGAGACGCCCCAAAGCAATGCTGATAATTTGTGTAATCCATGGTATAAAAATCCGATAAAGTTTTACGATGGCTGTTGGAAGCCTAACACAACCCTCCTCCTTTATTCGGGCTTGGGACCGGCAATGCAAGGGTGATCACTTACATGGATGGAGTTCGTAGCTGAATGTACTTTGATATAATTATGACTTTATCCCTACGTGGTAATTAGATTAAGGAAAGTTTGATAGGGAAAGTTGATTAGGTGATTAGAGATGCATTCTCTCGTCTTACAATATAAAAGTCCTCTGCACTACAAGACCATTGACAGATACTGCGATGAAAATTTGAGCTGATAAACTACTTAATTGGATACTAAAGGTCGTCACTTCAAAGATCTAACAAATACTCGTTCACTTCACTCTTAAGATCGAATCACTTTCTAATTAAAATACGATTCTTCAAAGTAAGCTGCTTTATAATCAAAATCTGACTGTAACCCCTAAAAGGCTGGACACAGGAAGAGATTTTAGTTTCAACTCGACCCTGTCGACATGAAAGCCGAAAAATAACAAATCAAAATCTGTTGACTTTTAGGCTGCCGAAGTGAGGTCGAACATGTGGTTCAGGAATTGGAGCTGCTGGAGAAACAAAATGTAACTGAAATCTATCTCTAATTGTATGAGAAGATTGCCAATCTTCCATAATCTACACTACACAAAGCTCTATCAATCAGCTTTTGCAAATATTGGACCTTTGAAGTAGTTCCCATGGAGGATTAAGGCAGAAAGCTACTCTGTGGAATGGAGCGTCCAGAGTTTTAGGGCCCTAACATTATGGAATTATATATGATTACATTATTGTATGATTATATATGATTTCATACAGCATACCTTTGTACAAATAACTAGTCAATCTTTTAAGAAATAAACATAGAAAAAACTGAAAAACAACATAAGGAGTTAACCGTGAGCAATACTGTATCTGCAAGGCACCCATGTCATAACCATAACAGCTTTACTGTTCAACAAAGTATTCTTTAATTAAGTAAAGTGTATGAAAGAAAACTCGATAATTCCTTTGAACCACTAGTCCCAGTAAAAGGTCTAGTAAATTTATTGGATGAGTTTGTACTGCATGAAAAAAGAAAAAGGCTTCTATGGTTCTTTTGCTAAATAAATTTATTGGTAGTTTATACGGAGGAACTTTTTTCAAAGTTCTTATATTATTTGATGAACATATCCTGTAATTAACCTACACGGGATTGTATGGCAACCTAATGAGTGGAAAGCCAAACACACCTTCAACAGCAGATAAATTTCTTGGAGTAAAAGATGGCAAGCGGAGTGAGTAATGCAACCAACTAATCGGGCACACTCACAATAAACATAACCACATTAGAGGTCAAAAGTTTCTGAAATATCCATCAGGCGTACGCATTTGAATATTAAAAGTTGATAAGGGCCGCATAGAATTACAAAGGACCACCTTACAATCAGGGTACCCATGGCCTCCGCACCCTGCCATTAATACACACCCGAATCCTGCTTCCTCTTTTAGGTGAAAAGAAAACAATAAAGGAATCAACTTTTTATTTCATTATTTGAGGAGACAGGGAATCAATTATGAGAATCACGTGCGCGCACGAGAGAGAGAGAGAGTTCATTTCCAAGATTGATCAGTTCTTAAAGATGATGAGATTAGCCTGTTACCGCCAACCCGACAATCACGGATTTTGCATCATCTAGAGAAGCACAAGGAAAGATGCATAATCTTTAAGTGATGCAACAAAGAAAAGTAAAGAAAGAAAGAGGAGTGAAATGGGATGGACAAAGTTATTCATAACCAAACGCCCATCTCTCCGCATCTGCAACAAGATGAAGGACCTTGAAAACATAATCTAATCCCTGTCTTCCTAAATCTCAACACCATAAACTAAAATAAAATCTCAGGCGGCCAAAGGTTCCAAAAAGTGGCACCTCACACTCTACTCTCATCTGAAAAAAGAAAAAGCGAAGAAGGAAAACCGCCGCTTTGGGACAGATTACCCACCAACAACACAATCTCCCCAATAGAAAACCCTCTTCACTAAAACAAAGGCTACGAATCCTCTCATTGAAGAAAGCCAATATTAGTCAAGACTGCATGCCTGACCTCGTTGAGGTCTCTTCCTTTCAAGGTTCTTCTAGCACCTTCATAAACAGAAAAGGATGTGATATGTGTAGACAAGGAAAATCTTCGACTCCGGGTTCTTAGGCCTCGAGTGAACCTTTTCGCAATCTATGTTCGCTTTTAGGGCATGCCAGCTAACTTACTCAAACTAGCGAAGTATATTTTGAAATATCTGACTTTTAAAAGGCAATTGTAGGCAAGCGGGATCTTTCGTCGCAGATCTTCTTATACCGATGCGCAAGAGTCCGTCTGTATGCTTAGAGACTTCGATTTTGAACAAATACGACCTTTTTGAAAAGTATGAAAGTGTTTGATCAATTGGTTTTCGTCAAATTGCAGATTTTATTCATGGGATTTACACATTCCTATGTCTTTGGGTTTTGCCAATTTAGGCGTGTAGTTGTGTGCATCAAGTGCTCGATTTTGGCAAGTTCTACACGATTTTGCTCAGGATGGTTTGATGCAAGTATGCTCCCTATCTCGAGTGTGGTGTATATGCATTGCAACTCACACAACTTGAAGGGAAAACCCGAAATTTAAAGACATAGCAAAAGGGGAATTGCAGAAGGGAAAATATGGCTATATCTTAGGTGCAGAAAGAAAATATATAGCTATATCTTAAGAGCGGAAATGCTCAATGTGAGTGAGTGCTTTGAGTGTATGAATTGAAAGGCAACTCACGCAACTTGAATTTAAAACCCAACTAAAAGGGAAATTTTATATATATACGTAAGAGCGGAAAGGCTCAATGTGAGTGAGTGCTTGGAGTGTGTAAAATGAAAGACAACTCACGCAACTTTAATGTAAACCCACACAACTGAATTTATATAAATAGAGCTATATCTTAGGGGCTGTCAAGGCCCGTTTGTGTGCAAAAGTGTGCATCTAAGAGCGGAAAGGCTCAAGTGCACGTGTGTGTTCATGTATCAAGCACATATATTACATCTGGGGGGAGACAAGCTCCGTTATTACAACCCCATATGAATTTAATTGAATTTGAAATAATGTAAAAGACACAATTCGAACACTTACACGTCGTCTGCTTGGGATTTCTTTATCACTGAGATCCGACCTTGGGTACAATTGTTGGATGGGCCTCTCGCTACGAATCGATCGGCTGCGTTTGGTGTTGACCCTAGTTTAGATCTAGGCTAGGTCGATATGTGGAGATGTTATGGTTTTGGCAAGACACAGACAGATCTAGGGGAGATGTAAGGGATCTAGGCCAGGTCTAAAGGGATCGTCTTAGGTAAGGTTCAAGTGTGGCTCCTAAGGGGGTGCTCGGCCAGCTAATGGCCAAGTTAGGTGGTGTTTTGTGGGTAGTTTTAGGCGAGATCCTAAAGGAAGGCTTGGCCAGCTAATGGCCGAGCTAGGTGGTGTCTTGTGGATGATTTTAGGCGAGATCCTAAAGGGATGTTCTAAGGGAATGCTCGGCCAAATGGTGGCCGAGCTGGGTAGGTTTTAGGGGATCGGTTTTAGGTAGGATCTAAGGTGGGATCCTAAGGAAAAGGCTCGGCCAGATGGTGGACGAGCTGGGTAGTTTTAGGAGTTTGCTTTAGGTAGGATCTAAGGTGGGATCCTAAGGAAAAGGCTCGGCCAGATGGTGGCCGAGCTTGGTAGTTTTAGGAGTGGTTTAGGCCGAATCTAGCTATGGTAGATGGTTAGGATTTAGGGTCTTAATGGGGAGGTTTAAGTGAGGCTCGGCCAACACTTTGGCCGAGCTTAACAAACTTGGAATAGGGCCGGTTTTTCAGCAAGGTTCGGCCAGTATTTTGGCCGAACTTGGGGTGGGATTTAAGGGTGGTTTTGGGTAGCCTAGAGGGTTAGGGGAAGAGACGGTTTAGAGAAGATCTAGGGACTAACCTTGGTGTCGATTCAAGTCAGCTCCTATGAGGTCCCACGCAGCCGATCTTCAAATGGCAGGAAACCCATCCAAGCTGCCGGATCTCCTACTTACTACAGCTTCCATGCGTGAAACAAAACTTGATCCACAACATTCAACCCACCATTTTCAAAAGGGGGAGGTCCAGCCCTTTTGTTGATCCTTTCTTCTCTCTCTCTCTCTCTCCCCCTTCCATAAGCAAATGCGTGAAAATTTTCCAGCCTCCTACTTGAGACCCCTCACGTCCTTTTATAGAGCATGAGTTTGGATAAGGATCTTGGGTTGGTTCTGAAATTTGGATCCAATCCAAACCTTATTTGAATCTGGATCTTGGAACTGGATCTGGATATTTGGATCTAGATTTGATCTAAATTTTTCTCTTCTTCAGTCCTTCTTGGCGTTTCGAGCCGGATGATTTGTGCGGGTCCTGACTTCATCAACGCTCCGTCTTATGCTGAGTTTTTCCCAATTTCGTCGTCCGAACTCCTTTTCACCTTTCTGGACTCCGTTTCAACTGATTTTCACTGTTTCAGATTTGGATTGCTTGTGATTTTAGGGGTGCTTTTGGCTTGGCCTTCGATGCTTTGGACTTGAAGTCTGCTTGTGGCTTGGGCTCCTCTTTTGTCTTCAAAATTTGCTTTTCGTTGGGCTGGGCTTGATTTTTGAGCTTTTGAAGCTGCTTTGGGCCAAGCTTCACCTGTTTGTCCGGGCTTTTGCGAAAATGGGACTTTCATCGATTTTTAAGAAATTCATGTTTTAACCGGGGTTAGAAAACAGAGGTTTGAAGTATTTTGAGCTCCTAAGTTTTCAAAAATTCCAGACTTGGCTTTTTGAGTTGATTTTCGAATGAGGCGTTTGGTTTTTGCAAAATTTTTGGATTTCGGGGTGTTTACAGATGCCCCTCTTTGGCATTATCCAAATTGATTTGGATAATGGCCAAGAAGATAACACCCCTATTTGTTTTCTCCCTGGATTTGATCTCGAGAATATGGGATCGTCCCAAAATTTTGAGAAAAACATTACCTTTTAAGCCTGGTAGGAGGAGATTTTCACCAAAGGAGACTTTCCTATGGGTTCCAGTCCTAATTGGGATCATGTATAAAGTGTTCATGTGTGAATATATAAGTGAATGGTATGCCTGGAAGGGCGACCTCCTAGAGACCAGATTGAATGGTCGAACCCTCGAGTCTTATGAAGACCTGCTGCTCCAAGTGAGCGGGCCTTATGTTGCTCGATGTTCGAGTTTTTGAAATTTATTTCAAGAGGGAAACTCCCTTTAGCCTCGATCCTAAGGACCGTTAGCTCTTTGTATTTGCCTTTACTTGAGTCTTAACACTCGCTAATCTAGCGAAGGTTTTATAAGAAAACAAGCTAAATTTCATAATTCCTACGCCTTACTCAAAACGTCGAATTCTCAAACAAGATGAAATTCAAGTAAGTAAATCCTATTTTTACTTTAGGATTCCTTGAAATGAACCATGTTTTACTTAGAATAAGTCGCAGGGATGGGGAAGGAGATACCACAGTCCCTTCTGAAGTGTCCCGTGGTTTGAGGCAAAGAGGCGGAAAACTGTTCTTTTTGAGCTTTTTGGCCTTTTCATTCTTTTTTTCATAGAGGGTCTCCCTTCGGGAGTATTTTTTCTTTATTCCCTCTTTTCCATAGAGGAATCGATTTTCTATTTTTGACTCAGGTTTCTTTCTTTGGGAAAGAGATTTTGGCGGGGATTTCCCTTTGTTTTGGCCAAAATTTCCTTTTGGAAGGAGAAGAGAAGGGGGAGGACTTATCCCAAGGTCATACTCGATCCATTCCAGATCAGCCTATTTAGAAATAGCACGTACTACTTGAAAGTATCTTGCTATATTGAACTAGGCCTTTCTTTGTAAGAAGAAGAATTTTGAAATGTAACCACGTATTTTGGAAAGCTCCACTTTTTCACAAGTATCGATTCTCTCATTCAGGGTCACATAATTCGCCTTTGATCCTTACTTTCGAGGTTTCAAAGCAGTTATCTCTAAGAATTTTTGAAAATGGGAATTTAGCCCAAACTCTACACATAATACTTCTTCAAATACTGAATATTGATAGGATCTGCTGAATTCCTACCTTCGACATCGGTTAACCAATAAGAATTGTTCGTGGTGGTTCCACGCACAACATAAGGGCCATCCCACTTGGGCCGCCACTTTCCAAGTGGATGTGGGCCACGATGGTGGATGATTTTCAAAACGAGATCTCCCACTTCAAAGTGGCAAGGTTTCATATGTTTCTCATAGTGTCGGGCATCCTTTGCCTATATGCATGAGCATGATCCATAGCAAGGAGTCGCCTCTCATCTAATAGATCTAGTTCGGCCATCCTAGCATGCTGAAGTGTCTCTAAGGGGAGGTCGAGTGCAATGGATGTATGAAATGAATGTAATTTGGTATGAATGGGGAGAATGTCGTTTGTGCCATAGACCAACTCAAAGGGTGTGGCATTTGTGGGAGTTCAGATGGAAGTCCTATAAGCCCATATAGCTTTATCCAGTTTCTCATGCCACATCCTACCCTTTTCTAAAGTTTTCTCAATAATGCTAATGAGATTTTTGTTCGTGGCTTCGGCTTGGCCGTTGCCTTAAGGGTAGTAAGGCGATGAGAAGTGGTGAGTTATGCCATACGTGTTACATAACTTGACCATCCTCTCGTTTTTCAACGGGGTGCCATTATCGGACACAAGATCTCTTGGAACTCCAAATCGAGCCAAGATGTTTTTCCAGATGAAAGCAACCACATGTTGCCCCTGGACATTGGTCAGGGAGGTGGCTTCGACCCACTTGAAAAAATACTCAGTGGCTGCTAAAATGAACCTGTGTCCATTCGATGCCTTTGGAAAAATTGGTCCTACAATATTAAACGCCCACATGGTGAATGACCAGGGGCTGACCATGGAATGCAATGATGATGAGGGGATATGAATGGCATCCCCATGCACTTGACATGGATGACACTTCCTAACATGATCGTGGCAATCTTTTCTCAGGGTGGACAAAAAATAACCCGCTCTAAGTATTTTCATCGCCATCATGTTGGCATTAACATGACCTCCACATTCTCCATTGTGGAATTCGTACATAATAGTCCTAGCCTCCTCTAGGTCGACGCATCTTAGTAAGATGCAGGTAAAACTCTTTTTTGTACAAAATCCCACCCAAAATCGTGTATCGGGTAGAAATCTTTCAGATGAATGCCTTATCTTTAGATGTGGCATTTTCAGCAAATCCCCCATTTTCTAGAAAACACTTTATGTCATAAAACCAAGGTTTTTCAGTAGAATCTGGGTTGTTTTGGCAAATTTCCAAATCGTGTGTGGATGGAGCGAGTGCATGCCATATCTCTAAGGATCGGGTTCTCAAAGTAGGATCGACCTTTAGGGCTGAACCCAAGGATGAGAGGGCATCGGCAATGCCATTATCCTCTCTTCCTATGTGTGTGAGTGTGCACGATTGGAAGGATTCGACCAATCAAGTGGCCAACTCGTGATATGGAAGAAGCTTTTCATTTCTAACTTTCCAAATTTTTAAAACTTGGTTTATAACGAGCAGTGAATCTCCAAAGACCTCAATGCATGATGCCCTTAGAGTTTTCGAAACTTTTAAGCCTTGTATGAGTGCTTCATACTCAGCTATATTGTTGGAACATTCGAAATCTAGGCGAATTGCTATGGGGATCTCTCTATTTTCAGGAGATATGAGGATGATCCTGGCGCCAACCCCTCGTTGGTTTCATGCCCCATCGAAGTGCATTTTCCACACTTGGTTTTTAAAAGAATTTGCCAAGATGTGGTTTTGAAATTGGTTTTGTAATATGCCTTCATCAGGCATTTCATTGAGTGTGGGATATGCATCCTCTAGGGGGAACTCAGCCACGTAGTCTGCTAGGGCTTGCCCCTTAATGGAGATCTAATGATGGTATTTCAGGTCATACTCCATTAGAAGAAGTTGCCATTTGTCCAATCTACCCGCGAGAATAGGTTTTTCGAACAAATGCTTGATTGGATCAAGCTTGGACACTATTCAGATCTCATGATCTAGGAAATAGTGTCGAAATTTCTGATAGGCCCAAACTAGGGCCAAGCACGTCTTCTCCATGGCTTGATAATTCCTTTCATAAGTCAAGAGAGTTTTTGAAATATAATAGATGGCATACTCCTTGTGGGTATCATCCTCGTATTGAGCTAACAAGGCACCCAAGGCATTCGCATGCACGAAATGTAAAGCAAAAGAGGTTTTTCTTGCTTTGGAGGATTTAAATAGGGGGATTAACTAAGTATGCCTATAGCCTTTCAAATGATTTTTGGCAATCGTCATCCCACAAAAATTTCGTACCCTTTCTCAACAACTTGTTGAAGGGTTCGCATCAAGTTGCCAAGTTTGAGATAAACCTGCGAATGGATTGTAATCGACCTTGGAGGCTACGAATTTGCATGAGATTGGAGGGTGGAGCCATGTCTATGATGGCTCTACACTTAGAGGGATCGACTTCTATGCCCCTTTGACTTACCATAAATCCTAAAAGCTTACCAGATTCTACCCCGAACACGCATTTTTGAGGGTTTAGCTTTACTTTATAAAGTCTAAGCCTTTTGAAAATCTTTTGTAAACATTCGAGATGAGTGCATTGAGTTTTTGACTTAGCCAGGAGATCATCTACATATACCTCTACGAGCTCATGAATCTGATCATGAAAGATCGAGGTCATAGCTCTCTGGTATGTGGCGCCAGTATTTTTCAAACTAAAGGGCATGACTGTATAGTAGTACGTGCCCCATGGGGTTGTGAAAGCGGTCTTAGCTTGATCTCGTGGGCTTAGTTTGATTTGGTTATATGCTGAATAGCCATCCATGAATGAAAACATCTCATGATTTGCAATACTATCGACTATCAAATCAATGTTTGGTAAAGGGAAATTATCTTTGGGCGTGGCTTTATTAAGGTTTCTGAAATTGTTCCATATTCGAATTTTCCCACTGGTTTTTCGAACAACAACTATATTGGACAACCAATCAGAATACGCAATGGGTTTTATTAATCCAGCTTTTAACAGATCTTCTAAACCCTCTTTGACTTGTGAATGCACGTTCAGATGTATTTTCCTAAGCTTTTATTTTACGGGTTTTGCATCTGAATCTAAGGGAAGACGATCCTCTACAACATTCGGGTCTATACCCGGCATGTCTTCATACGTCCATGCAAACACATCAACGTAGGTTTTTAAAAATGCAATGAATGATGCTCTTTCATGCTCATGCAAACATGCGCCTACCTTAATGAGTTTTGGCTTTGCATCACTCCCTAAATTTATCTCTATGAAATCTCTTCCTACTTATTTCGAAGGTTTTTCAAAATCAAGAATTTTATGAAATTTTGGGAGCTCAGAAGTGGGATCTTCCTCGAGGGGATCTACTTCTGGCCTTTGATCATTCTCGAGGACTCTAAATCCTAGGGAATTTGGACTTGACGCATAGTTTTCACAAACGCCTAGTTTTTGTTTTGGATTTTATGCAGGTTTTGAATATTTTGATCCTCTTATGAAGAGGACTTTCTTTTTGAAATCCTTGGCTTTTCCAAAACTTTTTCCAGGAGCTGCTAAATACAAGACTTTGTTTTTGGTATTTTGCAAATTTTCGATTTTTTTGGATTTTTGTAAGGAAAAAACTTTGGGAACTATACAAACAACTCTTTTTTCAAGTTTTTCATCTTTTTCAAATGTTTTTAGTTTTTGGGATTTTTCAATTTTTTGACTTTCGAGTTTTTCAAATGTTTTTATGTTTTTGATTGAGTGATCTTCCATTATACCTACAAAGGAAAACGCCACAGGTTAGACTCTAAATAAGAGGTCTAAATAATAGGTTTCTACTTGGGTAGGCTCTAGGGCACCCTTGACCCAGGTGATCATAGGGGGTGGTTCTGGTGGTATTTTGGGAGTAGCTGATCCCATATCAGCTTTGGTTGGCCTTGGGCAATATGGGTTCTACGAGGGTTGGCCTTGGGCAATATGGGTTCTACGAGACCCTGGTTTTGTGCTCCTAGACTCTTGTATGACATATACCCCTTGTTCAATAACATGTTCCACGATTTTTTGTTTTTGGAAAAGTTTTCATATAATTCATAGTCTTGGAACTTGCTATCGTCCATGTTATGCACATAAGGCTTTTTGTCTAGGGGTTTTGGAAATAGTTGACGCTTGGATTTTCCTGGGATGGTTAATGTTTTGAGTAGGCCAGCCTTGGGCAACCCTTGGATATACACGACCTTCCTAGGTATCTGAAGTATGAGCTTTGGTGGTTTGACCATGGTTTCCCCTGGGTTGGCCTCGTAAGCCTGGGAACTTGACAAACATGAGGAATTCTGGATTCCTTGAAGCTATGGGTGACTCTCACCTAGGATCACAATGATTTGATTTTCAAAAGGGATTTGACACACCTATGGAAGGTGGATGACACAACATGCAAGCTGTGTATCCAAGGCCTTCCCAACAATAGGTTGTAGTGGGGGTGGATGTCCAAAACATGGAATACCCCCACGTGAGCTATCCCTCCTGTTTACATGGGTAGTTCAATGGATCCTAAGGGTCTAGACGTATTTCCATCGTATCTAGTGATTACGATGGGGCTTGGATTCATGGAAGCCAAGGTGACTCCAATTTGATATGCTATGTGAAGTGGAAGGATGTTGAGCCCTCCTCCAACGTCAACTAGGCACCTATCTAGAGAGTGGTGATTCAATACCACCTTGATATGTAGGGCCTGATTATGGGATTCGTAGGGTCTTTCGAGATCCTCTTCCAAAAACACGATAGGCGTTTTTGCACCTATGGACGCCACTTGGTTGGACAAGGATTCTGGGGTTATGTTCGAACTAACCTTGGCTCTTTCTAGAATTTTCTCTAACATGAGTCTATGCCTAGGCGAGGTTTGTATCAGCTCTAGGATGAACATGTTAATGGAAATCTTTGAAAGATGGTTTTCAAAATCATACAAGTTTAAAACGACTTTTCCTTTGTCTACTTTCGGCGGAACTCTAGGAATACATGATTTTGAAGGGCCAGACACACTGACCACTTTTTTAGCATTTTGCAGATGTGGGGGTTGATAGATCCTCCTGGATCTTGTCACCTCCCCCACGATCAACCTAGGGTTCACACCTAACATGGCTCTAATCAAATGTTTTGGAGCACCTTGAATTTTCAAAACTGGTTTAACCGAGGATGGAACCCTTGGTGGTCCTCGAATGACTACTTGGATGGGTTTCCTATGAAGGATGAGAGTAGATGCACAAGTAGAAAAATCAGACTCATATGCATGCGCTAGACTCTTCAAAATCGTGAGAGTACATACCTCTTTTCTCTTCCCACTGGTACTTGCGTGCTTGGGGAAGGGTTCTTTGAAAATAGCTTAGGCAGGCTCTGGTTCCTCAGTGACTTGAAGCCGGCCCTCTGCTATCAAGTTCTCAATTTGGTTAAGGAGGGAAAAACACTGCTTGGTATCGTGGCCTTTGAGCCGATGATACTTGCAGAATCGATTCAAAAACCTCTCTTTAGAAGTGATTCCCTAGGGAATTTCAGGGAGTTCGATCATGCCTTGGGCGAGTAGGAGGTCTAGGACCTCTGACACAGGTTACCCCAGCGGAGTGTACTCCCATTTTTCAAAGGATTTTTGCATTTTTTTGTCTTTTCTATTTTCGAAACTCTTAAAATTCTTTGAAGTGCTTGCCAGTCTTGGATCTACCCAGACATTGGCGACTTTGTGGGGAGAAAGTCAGACAGGGCGTACATTTTTTTCTCTTTGTTTTGCCCCTTCAGCAGCTGCTGTAGGGCTTTACGATCCTTCTGAGTGAAGGAGTCGTGGTATTGGTTGCCTTCCATCGCGGAGGTCTCCTTGTGTTTGTGAGTTTTTTCAAACCTCTTTTTGTCCTTCATTGGTTCGCCATGTGATGAACACGAATCAGCTGCTTCAGCCTCTTGGCTAAGAGCAACGATCTTGGCCTCGCACTCCCTACTTTTATCTCTTCCTCTCTTTGTTTTCGAGTTTTCAAAGATCTCTTAGAATGAGAACTTGAAGCGCATGAGGCACGACTAGACACTTCATTGGAGTCTGAACTCGACATGACTCCGACGCTTTAAAATCCAACTATGAAATGCAAAAGACAAAGAGTTAAAACACTTTTTTTTTTAAACAAATTTTTAAGAGATTTGTTTGTTTGTATCGATTTTTCCTTAAGACCCAGGTCCCACCGAGCGTGCCAATTCTGTAGACACGGAAAATCTTCGACTCTGGGTTCTTAGGCCTCGAATGAACCTTTTCGCAATCTACGTTCGCTTTTAGGGCATGCCAACTAGCTTACTCAAACTAGCGAAGTATGTTTTGAAATATCTGACTTTTAAAAGGCAATTGTAGGCAAGCGGGATCTTTTCGTCGCAGACCTTCTTGCACCGATGCGTAAGGGTCAGTCTGTATACTTAGAGACTTCGATTTTGAACAAATACGACCTTTTTGAAAAGTATGAAAGTGTTTGATCAATTGGTTTTCGTCAAATTACAGATTTTATTCATGGGATTTACACATTCCTATGTCTTTGAGTTTTGCCAATTTAGGCATGTAGTTGTGTGCATCAAGTGCTCGATTTTGGCAAGTTCTACACGATTTTGCTCAGGATGGTTTGATGCAAGTATGCTCCCTATCTCAAGTGTGGTGTATATGCAATGCAACTCACACAACTTGAAGGGAAAGCCCGAAATTTAAAGACATAACAGAAGAGAAATTGTAGAAGGGAAAATATGGCTATATCTTAGGTGCGGAAAGAAAATATATAGCTATATCTTAAGAGCGGAAAGGCTCAATGTGAGTGAGTGCTTTGAGTGTATGAATTGAAAGGCAACTCACGCAACTTGAATTTAAAACCCAACTGAAAGGGAAATTTTATATATATACGTAAGAGCGGAAAGGCTCAATGTGAGTGAGTGCTTGGAGTGTGTAAAATGAAAGACAACTCACACAACTTTAATATAAACCCACACAGCTAAATTTATATAAATAGAGCTATATCTTAGGGGCTGTCAAGGCCCGTTTGTGTGCAGCTAAGAGCGGAAAGGCTCAAGTGCACGTGTGTGTTCGTGTATCAAGCACATATATTACATCCGGGGGGAGACAAGCTCCGTTATTACAACCCCATATGAATTTAATTGAATTTGAAGTAATGTAAAAGACACAATTTGAACACTTACACGTCGTCTGCTTGAGATTTCTTTATCATTGAGATCCGACCTTGGGTACAGTTGTTGGATGGGCCTCTCGCTACGAATCGATCGGTTGTGTTTGGTGTTGACCCTAGTTTGGATCTAGGCTAGGTTGATATGTGGAGATGTTATGGTTTTGGCAAGACACGGACAGATCTAGGGGAGATGTAAGGGATCTAGGCTAGATCTAAAGGGATCGTCTTAGGTAAGGTTCAAGTGTGGCTCCTAAGGGGATGCTCGGCCAGCTAATGGCCGAGTTAGGTGGTGTTTTGTGGGTAGTTTTAGGCAAGATCCTAAAGGAAGGCTCGACCAGCTAATGGTCGAGCTAGGTGGTGTCTTGTGGATGATTTTAGGCGAGATCCTAAAGGGATGTTCTAAGGGAATGCTCGGCCAAATGGTGGCCGAGCTGGGTAGGTTTTAGGGGATCGGTTTTAGGTAGGATCTAAGGTGGGATCCTAAGGAAAAGGCTCGGCCAGATGGTGGTCAAGCTGGGTAGTTTTAGGGAGGATCTAAGGTGGGATCCTAAGAAAAAGGCTCGGCCAGATGGTGGCCGAGCTGGGTAGTTTTAGGAGTGGTTTAGGCCGGATCTAGCTAAGGTAGATGGTTAGGATTTAGGGTCGTAATGGGGAGGTTTAAGTGAGGCTCGGCCAGCACTTTGGCCGAGCTTAACAAACTTGGAATAGGGCAGGTTTTTCAGGATTTAAGGGTGGTTTTGGGTAGCCTAGAGGGTTAGGGGAAGAGACAGTTTAGAGAAGATCTAGGGACTAACCTTGGTGTCAATTCAAGTCAGGTCCTATGAGGTCCCACGTAGTCGATGTTCAAATGGCAGGAAACCCATCCAAGATGCCGGATCTCCTACTTGCTGCAGCTCCCATGCGTGAAACAAAACTTGGCCCACAACATTCAGCCCACCATTTTCAAAAGGGGGAGGTCCAACCCCTTTTGTTGACCCTTTCTTCTCTCTCTCTCTCTCTCTCTCTCTCTCTCTCTCCCCCTTCCACAAGCAAATGTGTGAAAATTTTCTAGCCTCCTACTTGAGACCCCTCACGTCCTTTTATAGAGCATGAGTTTGGATATGGATCTTGGGTTGGTTCTGAAATTTGGATCCAATCCAAACCTTATTTGGATCTAGATCTTGGAACTAGATCTTGGAACTAGATCTGGATATTTGGATCCAAATTTGATCCAAAATTTTCTCTTCTTCAATCCTTCTTGGCGTTTCGAGCCGGATGATTTGTGCGAGCCCTGACTTCATCAACGCTCCGTCTTATGCTGGGTTTTTCCCAATTTCGTCATCCGAGCTCCTTTTCACCTTTTTGGACTCCGTTTCAACTGATTTTCACTATTTCAGATTTGGATTGCTTGTGATTTCAGGAGTGCTTTTGACTTGGCCTTCGATGCTTCGGACTTGAAGTCCGCTTGTGGCTTGGGCTCCTCTTTTGTCTTCGAAATTTGTTTTTCGTTGGGCTGGGCTTGATTTTTGAGCTTTTGAACCTCTTTTGAAGCTGCTTTGGGTCAGGCTTCACTTGTTTGTCCGAGCTTTTGCGAAAATAGGACTTTCGTCTGTTTTTGAGAAATTCATGTTTTAACCGGGGTTGGAAAACAGAGGTTTGAAGTATTTTGAGCTCCTGAGTTTTCAAAAATTCTAGACTTGGCTTTTTTAGCTGATTTTCGAACTAGGCATTTGGTTTTTGTAAAATTTTTGGATTTCGGGGTGTTTACAATATGGTTCCTGCAAGCTTCCTAGCTATCAATTCTTGGGGTGACACCCTATCATCATCATCATCATCTCGATCATCATCAAAACCCCAACAGCTATGTTCTCCTTATAACGATCAACGCGATCATGATGGTCATCAGCACCATCAAGATCCAAAGATGTCTTGACGACCTTCTTGTAAATCTTTGACCAACAAGGGATGTTAACAGGGGCAGGCTGTTAGCAGATTCTGACTTGATTGTTGTTGTTGGCAGTGCCAATGTTCTTGAGGGTCTGGGTTGGGGAGGTTTTTTTTTTGAAGAGTAGCATCATCTATTAATTTAGGGCCTATGAGAATATTGAGAGAAGGACAAGACCATGGCTTTGGACTAAGACATGATGATTCTAGATAATTCAAATAATTCTAAGAGACTAAGCATCACCTGTGCAAGTGTGGTATAGAGTATGTTGAACATGGTCAATTCTTAACCGATCCAACCGTTCTAATCAGAATTGAATCGGTCAGGAACCAGCCTAACCCAAAAATGGTGAAACCAGAACCTAGGACCACCCAGTTCAGTTATGGTTTCACCTATTGCAAAACCAGAATCAATAATTCTATTTTTTATTTTTTAAATAATTTTTCAATTTTTTAATAAAATCACCATTTTTGGGTTAGGGTGGTTTGGTTATGGTTTCAGGTTTTGGGCTAATCGGAACCAGACATGTCTAGAGTGGCACTTAAATATACAGAGAAATTATTGTGTGTGGACTAGTTGTAGCTATGTGATTGTATGCAAAAAGTATCTGTGCTCTATACTATGTGTACCTTGTGTGAGGTGTATGCTTTCAAACAAGCAAAATTTCATACTTAAGGTAGTCAAACAAATTGCTAGACCTTTAGGTTTCACCAAGCATACCAAAAGATTTGTATGGGAATTTTTGGTTTTGTAGAATCTTGATTCACCTATCTACTTCAAAAGAACAAAATAGAAAATTAATCGTAAAGAACTCACCTCTGATTGTTCCTTACGCATTGTGGATCCATCTCAGTTTTTTTTCATTGGAGGTCTTCTGACTCCACTCAATAAAGGTCAAACTTGTCGCATTAACAATTTGTAGGATTGGTATAAATTTGAATTTCTGTACACTTGACGGAAAAAGTGAGCTTTGACGAAGGTTTTGTTTGCTATATGGTTATAGGTATAGGTTGGTGAAGTTCTCCTAAGGTTACATCAAGTCTGGCTACAGTGATTAACTAGTTTGATAGAATATTCAACCAGCATGCAGATTAATGGATAGTTAGGGGTCGACTTGGTCTAGTTGGATTGATTGATGATATTGGGCAGCTCAAGGGGGGCTTGATGGGTTTAGTTTTGAGGTGTTTGGATTTTTAGGTAAGCTGAGCTACGTATTTAGATATGATTCGAATGAAAGGTCATGTAGGCTAACAATGGGTGTAGTGTGGCTATTCGGGTGTGTGCAGCTGACAATGACTCCTTAAGGCTGGCTTCAATCCGGTTCTAGGCCAGGTAGATTTGGACGAGGGTGGTTCAGGTCAAGCCATAGAGTTTTAGGTCTGGTCAGGAGTTGTGGGGAAGGTTTAGGCAATTAGTTAGGGTCGAAGAAAAATTAGGTAGGGTTTTGAAAGATATCGAATGAGCTGAAAGGGAAATAAGGTTCGGTAGACGGGTGGACTACTGGTTGTTCAAAGATAATTTCAGTGAGTTATAGCGAATCTTATCGAGGATTTAGTGGGCGATAGGTTGGTTTTGTTAAAATGTGAGTGAGTTTTGATAGGTTAAAATCAATCCAAGAGAGGGAGGATGATTTAGGTGTAATAAAAACGTGACTTGGACTTAAAATTTACCAAATGTGATTAGAAAAGGCTGGATATGTGCATTGGACGGCTCTTGGTGTTTATGCTGCTGCTGTCATCCTGTTGCAGGTTTTCGAGATGCATCTTATCTTTCTATGTGGTGAAATATCCAAATCCACATTAGCTGACTCCTGGGTAAACCGAAGATGGATCCTCCATATGTATTCTTCCCCATGTTTCTCTTCTAAAATGGATCTGCATATATGGCTGTATTGAACTGATGTGCAATAGGATCCAACGTCCTGGGCTTTTCCAACTTGAAATCGTCTTTGACTCGGATCTTTGTGTGAGATATTCTTGTGAAAATTCAGGACTCATAATGTCACCTCATCTGTCTTGAAATTAACCATTGAAAACCCGGTTTCAATTTTTTTGGGAAAATTTGGTTGTTTGTAGTATTTTACATGTCTATGTTTTTATGCTTCATATGTAACCTTTTCTCCATATGTCACTAAGCGTTATGTCAAGTACATCTATGCATAGAGAATTTGAGTAGATAATCTTATTCTTGAATTGGTCCATCATTGACGTCCATACCCATTGGGTAAACAATATCTTAGTTGAGAAGGTCCTTTTGTGGTATAAAAGGTTACTTGTAGTGACTTGCGGATGCTATGAGCTTGTGGACCGATAAACATTTCTTATTTGAAAAAGTAGTATCTATAGTTGCGAAATTTGCCAGATCTTAGCCTTGCAAAAGCCTTGTTGATTGTTTGTGGGGAGTTTCTTAAAAATAGTCTAATAGTAAGGATTGCAACAACCTATACCTATTTTTTGGTGTCAAAAGTTTTGTTTTCAAAACTATGCAAACAACTTACTTTTGAGATACCTTAACTTTTAGAGTAGCTGCAGTCTCCTTGATTTTAGACGAGTTGTTGTAGTGTCTATACTTTAGAGTATGGATTGTGAGGTTTGGTCTTGAAAATTCCTTTCTCATCTTTGATGTATTTGAGATGTGCTCACCAAAATGAAATAATGGTGAAATAAAAAAGTTATAAAAGTTGAAAATTTAAAGATAAAAAAATGAGAAAAGGAAAAGGAAAAAAATAAGGGACGTGTGGTTCATTCGTGCACATCTTTGTGTAGTGATGTATATTCATGATACACTCACATTATGTATACTCAGAATGTTTTAGGAGGGACCACATCTATTCAATATGTACTTTTTCCTCATGTTCAAAACACTTTTGAACCCATAGAACTTGAAAGTCCATCATTTTGGAAGTAAAACCAAGCACCCCCTAAAACCAAGGAGCCCAAGCACTCTTCTTGGTATGGGTTACTAATAATAAAAGCTTTTGTTATTTGGGTTTTGATCATTGAGATTGATGTTGTCTTTTTCCTTAATGAGTTCTTGAAAATGGAAAATTCAAGCGTCAATGTTTTGTTTTGTTGAATTTTATTTGATGATGTTTAAGAGGTCAAGTTTTCTTTTACTTTTTCTTTTTATTCTCTCTTCTTTTCCCAAAACCAACATCAATACCATAATCACATATAAAAGATGGAAATATCTCGTATTTACCCTAATGCTTAGATTTTCCTTTCTCTTTTCTTTTGCAGTACTAAAATACACACTCATTACGATGGTTTTCACGCAACTTAAGTCTGCGTCATTTGCTTTGATCCATCGGGCTTTAAATCCTGTGTTAGCCAGTGTGAGTCACATCACATTCCCACCGAACACTTCATCTCTCACCTAGCACTAATAGGTACTCTCATTGAGTTAGTCAGGAGTTCGACTCTCACGACACTCTTTAAAAAAAATTTAACATGTTTTGGGGCGGTTTCAGTTTTGGAACCGAAACCTCCCCGAAACCAACGGTTTTGAAACCGGAACCACTCC
This sequence comes from Brasenia schreberi, assembly GCA_036023115.1. NCBI lineage: Eukaryota > Viridiplantae > Streptophyta > Magnoliopsida > Nymphaeales > Cabombaceae > Brasenia > Brasenia schreberi. The sequence continues at coordinate 8,614,413 of JAYKKT010000079.1, read as the reverse complement.
TGGGCAATTTGGTTCCAGTTCTGAATTCCAGGTAATTCGGAACCGGACATGTATAGTTACACCAACACTTGGTTAAAGATTGTACCATGGATACAAGGAACATTTGTCCCACTTGGTTTTTCTCTTTGGTACAGGTTCTGAGAAACTCAAGTGCAGACCCATTATAGATGTTGGAGTCATGAAGATGCCTTCCCTTGTCCTTATGCTTTCAATAGTTGGAGACAAGATGGTATAATTCTTCTGACTCTTTTATTTGTCAAAACCATCTTCAATGCTCGTTTATTTGTCAAAGTTTTATAGAATTAATGGTTCCTTTTCAAATGAAAGATCTTTAAAGTCATTTTCAAAGATCTCATCCGTCTAACTACTCTTAAAGGTGAAGCCTAAGTTTCTAAAGAAGATGAAAAGGTTTCATGAGTAAATATTTCATAGTAGCCTTGGGAGGACCATTAAAACTATCTCCATGATCTTTTAACTCCCCCAAGTTTCTTAAAAGCTCCTTTTCTAATCATATATTCGTTAGTTATATGTCCCACAATAAGATCCCATGATATTTTGTCTTGAATGCTTGTAGGTCTCCCATCCGTGGTTGTACCACATCAAGACACTTTTTCATATTATTTTTTTATTATCATGTAAGGACCTTAGCACAAAACTTTGAATTCAAGTTTTTTACAAGGTTTCATGAGCTTTTCACGTTGGTGCTTACTTATTTGCATAAACTTACCTTGAATTGATGACAAATAGAAGCATTTGTAAGCATCTCAAAATTTTTACTCTTAAAATAAAAATCCAAAAGAAACTAATTTCTAAATTTCTAAAAACAATGATCTAAGAAATTAAAATATGGATTTTAGAAAATTATATTGGAAAGATAGAGTCTTTTAAAGGATTTTAACAACCAAAATTTTTTAAAAAATGACAATTTAATAGAATTTAAGAAGATGAATGAACTTGGAAAGTGCTTTTGTAAATGATTTAAGAAGGAAGAATGAAATTTTTGAAGTTAGAAATAGTGATTTGAAAGGACTTTGCCAAAGATAGTATTATGAAATATTTAAAGTTAGGGAGGAGATTAGAACTAATCACATGAGAAAACAAAATTTTAAAGAAAATAGAGACAAAAGCTTTTGAAAGGTTGCTTTAGAAAACTCTAGAAAGGAGTTGCTTTTTGAAATCCCTAAAGTTAGCATGAGTTAGTTTAGACACTTAGTAGAGTTAGGAAATTTTAATCAGTTTCTAAAATGTTTTTCACTTCTATAAATTGTCCCCTTTGACTGGGCCCTAAACCCATCCAAGCCATACTGAGTTCCTAGAGCCCTAAGCAAATCCAATAGAGCCTTAATATCCCTCTTAGTAGTAGCATTCCTTTCTCCTCTAGTTCCCTAAGCCATTAGGGCCCATCGCTCCTTAGTGTCTCCCATCATAGAGCCACTATAAGTGAAGTCTCCACCATCCCTCCATCGATCACTCCCCTCTCCACCATCTACTCACTCCCTCCTCCACACTCTTAGTCCTCCATTATGATTCATCAGCTCTCACTAAGTTCCTTGACTTTGCATCTCAAGAAGGTTTACAACACAGGTATTTGTCTCATATTTCCTTTCTCCTTGATGTTTTCTCAGTAGAGGCTATGAGTTGCATATGAAGGAGCATGAGCCAATCATGGTGTTGAAAGTACCCTTCAATTTCTATGAAGATCAATTTGTTGTATATATTGAGAGAGCTTTATCAAACCGGGCCATCAAATATAATATATATTAAGTCTTTTCTTGAGGCAACTTTTGTCTTTTAATATTGACCCTATTAAAAACGTATAGGATCCCAATAAAAGCAAAGCTAGAGGAGTAAAGAAACAATATTTAGTTTCCCTATCTTGATTATTATGGAGGACGGGGTACATTGTCTCAACTCTGACATCTTACATTGCTTCAAGGGTTTACTTTAAGAATCACCTAATGCATTAACTAAACTAGCAAGGCACTTAGAAGTTGTTGTTGCTGTTCGGTAGTTCGACTCCAAGGAGGTAGGGAATAGTTGTAACAAACATCCATGGAAGGTAAATACGCAAGAACAGAACAATCGAAGAGAAGTTATAGAAAAATATACAAAGAGCTCTCTCTCTCTCATTTTTGTTCTATTGAAGAATCCTCCTTGATGAGGCCGTGTTAGGAGATTCAAGCCCAACGATGTCGTTCTATTGCAATTAAAATCAACATTGGTACCAAAGCTCAATCGATTCTATGAGGCATCAACAAGTGCATAGACCTACATCAATTGATCTTTTAAGGTCCGAGTAACAGGTATGCCCTTCAACTCTATAATATAGGAATATTGATCAAACGTAGATTTATCAACCTTATCTTTCTAGTATCTTTCGATTAAAAGTGATAAAGGCATGGATCTATTAAGAAAAATCTCTGATTGATTCATTTATATTTAAGCTTTAAATAAAAAGCAAAACTGAACATATGAAGAAAACAAAGAATAACAAAGAACGAGAATAAATCTTACAACAATAGATCAGATATGTTTTTTCTTCACTTCGAGACTTGATTAAACTCATTCTTTGCCCTATGTTCAATAAGTTCTCAAGCTATTATTGGTTACAGGTTATTTGCCTATAATTGGAAGAATTGACCACAAACAATAGGAATGAACATGAAAGATCAAAAATAGTTTTTGTTCAAAATACATATCTTCATATAAACTGTTTGGCTAACTCCTTTTTTATGTATAAAATAAAAAGAAAACACTAAAAATGTTCAACAATAAGAAAAAAGAAAGTAGAAATGAGAGAATCATAAACTTATCTTATTCGAATGTTTTTGCTCTTCTTTCTTCTATCATTCAACATCTTTCTCTTCCCCAATCTCCTGAAGAAGTTTCTTATGGAAGTGAATGGAACAAAAATGGTAAAGAATGGGTTCTTATCTGCCTCATACTTTTTGGTTAAACCAAATCAAAGAAAACAAAGAACAAGATGATCACATCGGCCACTGGTTCCAAACATTTGAAGATTAAAGCCATTCAATTGAACTTGATACATGTAAGAGAGAAAAACAAAATAGACAATAGAGGGACAACAAAAAGGAGAGAGATCAAAGATATTTTCTCTCTCATTGTTGTTGAGAGATCACTAATTTGAAAACCTAAGGTTCTTTAGCCCCCTTTTACAAAGAAGCATAACAATCTCTTTGTGAGAGTACAAACTTGGCCCATCTTCCTCATTTGCCAGCTACAAAGGAGGCTGAGGGCAAGGTGACCCTCCACAAGCATGCTTCTCTTTAAGGAAGATCCTCTCTAGTCCGCTCTTTGTTTCCGAGAAACTAGAATCAGGGGTATACAAACCCCTTATTTTCTTGCAAAAGGCAGTTGTTTTCTGAAAACCATAAGAGCATTGACTTTTCTAGCGAGTGGTTTAAGGGGCAAAAGCACATAATTGCATCCATTGTCTTCAAAAATTATAGTACTGTCACAAATCATTTCTGTTTGGCCCTAGAACCTTTCTCGAGTTTCTAGAAAAGGACCTGTATATTTTTATTTATTGATTAGTGGCTGATAGTATTTGCAATAAGAATCAAATACTTTCATAATTATAGAATAGTACTTACTAAAGAAATTTACTATTCTAACCATACTCATTCTTGGAAATTATAGTTTCCAAAACAATACCTATGAAAATTCTTATTTGCAGGTAGGTGGTGATTAATGATTCATAGGTTGATTTTAGTAATTTTTGTGAAATTGCTAATTGGTGCTTGATTCACATAATATTAAAAAAGTTTACTTTATTTTTGCTCTTTAAGATTCAATTTAATAGTTGCTTATTAGAACATTTGTTTGCTTCTTGCTTGTTTCTATACTTAGATTGTCAAACCCTCTTGTTTTTGATAAATTTGTCAAATATTATAAACTAAAAATGACAGCCAATGTTTGTGTCTTTGAGTTGGCTAAAAGTCAAAAGTTAAATGGTTTGAACTTTCAAACCTATAAAAGTCGTATCCTCCTAACCTTGACACTAGAGGGTATAGTTTATGTCGTAAAAGATACCATGAATGAACCTACTATAGAAGCATCAATTAAAGAAAGAAAAAATTATATAACTTTTTGTAGGAATGACATTTTGGCTAAAACAATTATACTTATGTATATGGAAGGTGATCTTATTAGGGTCTTTGAAGACTATAAGCCTACAAAAGAAATGTTTGACGCAATCTCAACTAAACATGATACCATTGCTAAACTACATGTCTAACTCTTATTGCAATAATACAACTCATATAAAATGAAAGAATTAGATAATATCGTTGAGCATGTAAACAAAATGCTTGTAATGGCCAAATATTTAGTTGGATAAAATTGTTATCCAGATTGAATGCAAATCTCAACCATGAATATGGTTATTACCATTGTTATTAGGATAAACTCTAGTGTTATCCTAGTTAAGCTCCTCTAAAATTGACAATTAAACAAGAGTACTTAATGAAGAACAAAAAAGAAAAACCGCTCCTTACTCAAGATGACCTTGGCTAGTTTTAAAAACCACTAGAACAAAGGAAAGTAAATTAAATTTTTTAGTAAATTTAGTAAAAAAAGTTGAACATTCAAGAAATCACAAGGATTCACTTCTCGTGCAAAGTACTTCAACTATGAAACATTATCATACTACAAAAGGGACCACCGCAACCATAAGAAGGGTGATGGAAATACTCAGTAAGGTGGCTAAAAGGAGAAGCATGAAGTAGTCGGTGTAATCTCAAAATGAATTTATTTCGATAGGGATGCTTTTGGTTGGTGGATCGACTTAAGAGCAATGCGCCACATCGCGAAAAGCAAGGATGAAGCTATGGACCTCAAAGAGTACCAACTCGACGAATATCGAGTTTATATAGGAAGCAACTCCTATTCTGATGTTCTAGGAGTTAGTCTTTTAGGAACAATGTAGCAAGCCCCTGTCTTAGTGACTGATGTATTAGTTGTGCATGTTATGAAGCACAATTTAGTTTATGTATCTATTTTGGTTAAAAAGGGATTTGAGGTTATATTTTTTCGTGTGAAGGTAACCATAGGAAAACATGGTCGTATATTTTTTGCTAGAATTTTTATTTTTATCATGACTCATTTAAGTTCCAAACTTTGAATAATGAACGACTGTCAACTTTTTTTAATTATACCAACATCTTACTACAGCATGTGATACACTTACACTAGTTTTAGTATATTAAGAGCTCATGTCACAACTATTGTCACGTGACCCTGCGTTATTGCAGTTCTTAGAGATATACGAATAATGTTGTCAACGAGCATACTAATTGATCATATGTGAGAATGATGTGTGACATTTCATGACGAGGCTTGTATTTAAAATGTTCTTTTATATTATTTAGTATATATACATGTAAATGACTTGTAAAATGAAAGAAATTTTGTTTCATCACTCTTTGTCCTTAATATACACAACTATAGTGAAATCATTCTTTCATTTAAATTAAAAATAATTATATATAAACTGTGAATAACATTTATCATCATCTTTTTCCCCTCTCTTCTTTCTCTACTTCTCTCTTTTTATTTCTTTTTTTTCTAACGGATTTTGATCCATTTTTTTTGTTGGAGATGATTGTAAATCGAGTAATAAGTGCCTGTAATAAGCTGAAGTACGAAGAACAAACATAAAAATGGCCGACGAGAGTGGTCAGCGATAGTTAGTAAGAGGAGAGAGAGCCAATTTTTTGAAAAGAGTATATTGGCAATTATTTAGAATTATCAAGAGTATTTTAAGAAATGCAGAAAAGAAATAAGATGTGTGAATAGTAGAAAAAGTGTATTTGTATCAATGATGTTCTTTTGATGCTTACAGATCATCTGATTACCCATGAGCACAGGCACAAAGAACCTAAAAAAATATGACCTGGACAGATAACAAAATCTAACACCAAGAGACTGAACAACAACTCAACGGAGTCTTGGAAGGCACGTGATTAGATCGTTGCAGAGATTTCTCTGCCGTATTCTGATCATGCGCTTCCTTTATCCAAGTTTTGAGACAAGTGGTGTGGGTGTCAAAACCCTGAGCAAGCAGATTTTTAATATATATATATATATATATATATATATATATAGAGAGAGAGAGAGAGAGAGAGAGAGAGAGAGAGAGAGAGAGAGAGAGAGAGAGAGAGAGAGAGAGAGAGAGAGAGAGAGATGTATGCAATGATTTTGGGATGTTTCTTTGTCGTGAATGATGACCACGAAGAATAGATGAACAATGCCCACACATAACAGCAATTAGTACCTATTTGTTATGAACTAGTGAATGGATGGTGATCACTTCTGGTGAGATGAGCATGTAAAGAACGAACATGTAATCAAAACAAAATTATCAGCACACATCCAGAGCATTAGCTCAACGACAGCATAATGTAGCACTGTTGTTGCTGGTAGGGAGTTCAACTACTAGAGGGTGGATGTGTGGATTTTAGGCTTCCATCACCTCTTGTAACAAAAAAGAAAAACAAAGTTATCATCATGATGATCATATTCATGTTCATTTATATATATATATATATATATATATATATATATATATAGAGAGAGAGAGAGAGAGAGAGAGAGAGAAAGCAAGGATTACATATGGTGCCCTTTCTATGCCCCGTATTAAAATGACCATATTTATACACCACAATTTTTAGTGGAATTCCATGAGAATTGCAAGCATGAATTCTTCCGTACTTGATTTAGCCAGAAGTGTTGAAGACGATCGTTGAGCTCTTATCTACACAATCTTCAGTGTATACTTTTATGACACCCGTGGCATGTTCCATTTTGAAAATCAAGATGCATTTTGGAGGACCAATACATAAACGGAAGCATGATACCAAGGCATTTATTTCTTCAGGAGTCCTAAGGCATATTCATATACCGTCACCCTTTATAAGGTTGATGCACTTCAAGAGATACTTTTCTTTTCTAATTCTCCAAACAATATCTCGGGTACCCTTGCATATTCCTCCCTAAATCAGTGAATATTATGAAGGTTTTTCTTATTGGTTATAAAGTATTTTATTAGGCATCTTAATATGTAAATAACCTCAATGGTAAATCTCGTTGGTATAAATTTAAATTGATTATTCATCATGTTAAATACATGTTACAACATTCTTTTAAAAACTCTTTCTCGTAGTTTCATTGTATGACTCATTAACTTCATATTTTTAAGATTTGTGTGATTGTTAATATTTCATTTATTGTCATGAATTGTGTCATTGTACTTTTCGTTCATTCCTTAAATACTTTTTTGTTCATTCAAATGATATTAAATGATTTTATAAGGAAGTTCATACTTCAACAAGATGTCATTTGACTTAACAAATAAGTTTAAGAGCCCCGTTCTCTTTATTGTTTTAAATTCGTTAACTAAAATTTACGATTGACTAAAGCATGCATTCTCCCTTAGGTTCTCTAAATCTAATTTTGCAAATGTATGTCTACAAAGTTCGATACGTATCGTGCTTTTTCAATTTACAACGGTTTATATTTTGTTCTTTTTACGTGGTTGGAGTTTTTTCAGCGATTCATAGTAAAATGAAAGGAAAAAGACGTCTAAATGTTTTACCACATAGGACAAGAGATCTTATATCTCAAAAAGAAAAATCGTGCTTACTAACCATGGAGTAAATTCAACGTTTTATCTTTTATTCTCTTAAAGCAAAAAAATATTGCGAAATAGTTTAACGATAATGAAATATATTATATTATGCCGAATGCTAAACCTGAATGAAGCCTGTGCCCATCCAGCAATCATAGTTTAAGTCAAGTCAACGCACAAGTTGTTCGTCCAAATAAGATTCCAACGCTAGGGCGGACCTTTTGTTGCGTGGGAAGAGGAATAGGGCTCCAGAAACTTCTTTGGGCCAACCAAAGTCAAACGGGCTTTATCGAAATCCATCCTCCACTTTGAGCAAATTTTAAATTAACTTGAAAACCATTGGCACTTCGTCTCCCACATTAACGTTCTCTTTCTTAGGACTTTACCAAGACCAAGTAATGAGATGAATATATAGTCAAATACCCTCACTTTATCCTTTTGAGTGAAAATTATTCAAATGAAATGAATATGTTCAAGAAACCTATTATAACATCTTGCATGGTACACTTTATTTAGTACAAACCAACCTCTTGGATGAATAAAATTTAATGTAAAACAGTGAGTTTGTGAAATTTGAAGTTAACTTTATTTTTAGTGCTTATTTTCAAATATTATCAAATTCTTCAAGCAACACATGATTCACATGTTTATTGACATAAAATCTAGAGCATCAATTTCCAAAGTTACCAAGACAATAATAACGTAAAACACTCGAAAACACAAGGTAAAAGTTACACAAATGTTGAACAATTTTTTTGGTGACTTCACGTGCTGAATTGAGCTGACACGTAGTGTTCATGCACCCAATATGAACAAGCTGGTAATGAGCTCAACGAAGCATATCTACATGCATCTTGTTTTGCATACCAAAATCTATATGTAAAGCATGAGCATAAACGACATTCTTTTATATATCCACAGTTAAAGCTGTGGATGGATTTCAAAAGGATTAAGTAACGCGATGACAAGAGCAGTAGGAAAACGACCACCTTTTTGCGATTAGTCAAAACTAAAGGCAGGATTTTGAAATAGACAGAAAGGATGACCAGGAAAATCCCAAATAAGAATATTGCAGGTCTCTGTGTGAGCTGCTTCTGTTGTTTCCAAAAGTCTCCGTTTACTGCCAAGGAACCTTGATTCCTGCCACGCATCGTAACGGCAGCGCCACTAACAACGACCGCAGCCTCTCTCTCTCTCTCTGGATTAGCAATTCCGTCGAATATTACATTAATGGGCTTTTGCTGGTTTGTGTCTGCTTTTTTATCTTGTTTCTCCTTCGCCGCTTTCTATTCATGATACGTTTGCTTGTATTGTTTTTCAGGATATTCATTGTGGAAACCTCATATGAATAGCTTTGAGGTTCTTTCCTTGTGATTCTTATTTGGTTTTGTTATAGGCTGCTGTATTGCATGAAAACCATGAAAGGATTCGCAGTCATGTATATAGTTTGTTTTTTTAGGGCGTGAAAATATGATGATATAAGAATAAGAATCTTGGCTTCTGAGTTTGTCTGCTCTTTTGTTTTTTATTCTGCTTCGGGTTATTCTATTCCTTGCGTGTCACCTACACCTGTAGAAAGTTTTCGGCTTTAAGGCAACCAGAAAAGGTTAAGACGCTGCTAATATGTAAGTTTGCTTTCATGTTATTATTTCTGTGAAGAATCAATAGTACCTGTGAGACACATTTGTTCCCTTTTTGTTGGTCACCTGTCCCATCGTGAAACATGAAGAGTTGTAGATGTCCTAATGATCAGATACGTCAGAGGTGTGATGATAAACTCTTGCTTTTAGCACCCTGGATGCTCACCATGGTTCAAAGCTCTTTTCTTTTTTGTGTCAATTTGTTTCTATAGTATGATTTTGCAAATAGGATACTATTTGGTGCATTATGGTATATCTGGGACAAAACGAGGGTTAGGTTATTAAGTAATTCTCCTTTAATTGTTGGAGATCTTGTAGTTTATGCTGACGGAAATGGCAAATATCGTCTCCAAAGGAGAAGTCAGAATCTTGGTGTCCAGGATGTTAAATGGACAGGAAACATTATACCGGCGCAGATTTGGGGAGATGACTTTCAAAAACTTCAGGTGTTACTATCATAGATATGCAATAAACGGGGGGAAAATCTCTCAAGAACCAAACTGAAGTCAATTACCAATTTACCACAGCATGTGTAGAGTATAGTTGAATCTTAGGTCTAGTAAACCTTGTAATGTTGCTTGTGAAATCTACTACTTCAGTGAGATCCTATCAAAGTTATCGAACAAAATTCTTTTCATGCTCTGGAAGAAAGCTAAGCCAATCTCTAAAATGTAGTGAGAAGAACAGACTAGAAGTTGTGGGCTTTCGTGCTTCAAAGTTATCATATGATTGTTTGCCCATGAAGGCATGCTGCTTTACACTTTGGTCTGGCGTGGTTTTCTCAAAACTCAAAAGCATAGATAGTGGAGTCCACTAGTTATCTCTCTGGGATATCCTCTGAAAAATGGGGTTTGTTAGAAGGTATGTTCCTCATCTGTGATTCTCATTCCATTGCACCATGCAGTCAGCCATGGAATCTAGTTTCTCCGTGCAGGACTTATTGAGGATCCTACTCCATCATTTCATGATTCCCTGAAAAAGATACTTCTAAGAAACCATATTCTTCTTCCTGGATACAAGCTTCATTTGAAGAGAACACCCGCATCAAAATCATGTTTATATTGTTACTTGATCTCAAAAATTAGAAACCTGTACATTACCACTACCAGCTCTGAGCATCTTGGATGTTTGGAACTTGGAAGACCTATTGTAGCTTATCTGATCTAAACACCAATGGAATAAGCTAGTAACTGATACTGCAATTGCGTTGGCATATGAGGAACCTGACATTTGAGAAGTTCAGTTTGTTCAGCTTGGTTGGAGAGTGAATTCTTAGGTAAATTTGATATGTGTACTCTTCACAGGCTAAGATATAGGGGAAATGCTACTGGACTTATCCTTCTGATAGGTGTGACACATATGTTGCCCATGCTTTATAATCTTCTCAAGCAGAAGATACCGAATTACTGGGAACCTTGATTATCTAGAGTTTTTTGTTATACTATCCTGATCATCATAAGCAATTCCTTGAAATCAAACATCAGTGACTGAAAAATCTTTCTGTTTTGTTCTATCTTTGAAGCTACCTCTAGGATCTTGATTAAAGAGATTCACATCCTTTATATGGTATACTCCATGCCATCAAGCGGCAAACATACTGAAAATGTGTCTGACTGGAATGTTAACTGCTGTAATTTTCATTACATTCTAAGAGAGGCATCCTTCTGACTTTTTTATCTGTATCAATCCTAGAAGCTATAGGTAGATCATAATTCATTCATTATCCACTAAATGTTTATCACTGTAATTCATTGTGCATAAATCAATCTTTCTTGCAAGGCTGTTATAAGGTTCAAACTGCATTCAACTTGCTTGTTTTTTTCTCCAAGAATTTAGTACAACAGGATGTTCTGTTGGTGATCTTCCTTTGTACTCAGTGTGGCACTATAATTATTTTACGTTCACTTAAATTTTTGGTTCTTTGCATTAATACTTCAATCTTCAATTGCATTAATCAAGAAGTGCGACCTATCTGTGATTCATTGGTACTTATTGATAGAATACTACAGAGCTAAGTGGACAGACTGATATATTGGTGTTATTTGAAGAAGGCATTTGACATAGTTTCAAGAGATATACTGTACATAATCTTAGAGAAGAAAGGCATGTGTCAACAACAACAACAACAATATAAGAATAATAAATAACAATACAGTAGCTTGTAAACGGATTTGTACTGTCATTGACAACATTGATATTAACGTTGACTTGTCTGATGAATCAAAGCTTGTCTCTTAACCCTTAACTTATGCATGGATGAACTATCAAAGTACATTGATGGTGAGATGCTATGATGTATGTTATTTCTATGTTATTAATAGTGCACTATAGCAGCCATGATATGATGTAGCTTATAGGGAGTTAACTGCTAACATGGCACACGATAGGGATCTGTGGAAACAAAGAATCCATGTAGCCGACCCCGTCTAGTATGGGAAAAGGCTTAGTTTGTTGTTGTTTGTTGTTTAGCAGCCATGATAGCATGTATAGTGTCTTAACGCCCTCTAGCCGATATATCATCTACCATTTTAACTGTGTGCATTGAGACCGCTAAATTGTCCTCTATATGGTTGCTATATTGGCCGCTAAGCCTGCAAAGTCCTCTAGATGCCTGCTATACCACCGTTGTGTTCATGATATGAGTTGTATCATGATAGTTATATTTATTCATTATGAAAATGAAAAACATTTTCATTTCCTATTGCCATTCATATGATAAAATTATTGAGCTTTTTCCACTCTAAGTAATATAATTGTTTACAGTGCATTTGATGTAATATGCTGCACTTTTATGCAATACCACATAAGATTAACTACATTCAGTAATATGTATTTTGTCTCTTAACTGTAGTTCTTAATATCATGAATTGGTTTAATACTGGACATTTATAATGAATGTGTAGCTTTATATCTTATATCATGCTTATGTGTTAACTGTAGTTCTTATACTATTTTACACCTAAAACAATCTTTATGACTTCAAATTTCTAGTATATGTTGTATTTCACTCTAGAATTCTAGTTCTATAATCTACTATGCATCATTATTTTATGCACATTTATTCTATCTACATTTTCTGCTTTGTAATGGTTTTGAAGAATTTATTTTAAAATTTATAACTTGCATTGCCTATATTTGTTTATATTTATGAGATATGTTAGATAAATGTTTTCAGTTATTTCTTAGTGGTCACTTATATATTTTATGTTTTTTAAAATATTAAAATAGTGTACTTCTAAATCTGCTATATCTGCTATATATCCCCTCCCACACTATTATTAGAATCAAGAGCTAACCGTCTGCTGTCTGCTATTGATAACATAGTGTTATTTATATCACTGTTGTTTCTACAAGGGAAGCATTCGATTTGAAGCTTGAATTTTGGAAAGAAGCTCTGAAAGCTAACAGTTCTTTTGCTTAGAATAACCCAGAACAAGTATACAGGGTGCAAGTTTAGTCTGAATATGTAAAATAATATAATTTGCTGAAAAGAGAATTTTAGATGCTTAAGGTCAACGGGTATAGCAACATGAAGAGGTAAGGCAGAGAGGTGCAACAATATCCTTGTGGCAAGAAGATACCACTCAAATTGATAAGGAAATTTAACGCTGTAAGACACAATATTGTGTGGCGTTGTGACACAAAATGAATGTATTGAGGTGTTATATTCATCTTTGTCATTTAACAGAGATGCAGCCTCAACTTAATGGAGGTAGATACTGTTCTTTAGAAGGACCATATTGGCATGAGTTGCTCCTATCAGCAAACTCTTCCTTTGGTTTGCAGATGCAAGCATCTGAACTAAAAGACGCTTGTTTAAAAAAAATATTTTGGCATAATTTCAACTAGTTGAGCAGAAGAAAATCATCCAGGTGTGGTAGATGGCAGCAGAGTCTAACATTGGTTGGTTTTTGACGAGGGAAGTAAATTTTGTAAGTTAACCAGATGCAGATACCCTCTTTGACTAGTTCAAACAGAAGATTGCTCCCCTGCACTAGAAAATTTCCATATGATTCTTTTTGGATTTTGCAATATTAGATTCTTCTTGCAAGAAGAAATTTCCGTCTGCCTATGCTAGATAAAATCCGTTTCATGCTACACGTGTGTGATTTCTAAACAAAGTTTGTAACAGAAAAGCTATCTCCAGAAGCAGCAGATAATTCTACGAGAGCTATCAACTGCACAACTTGCCTTATTCTGCAGCGGTTTCTTATTGGTATGATGATGCATCTTTGACCAAAATGCTGAGCAACAAATCCCATCAAATTAGACTAAGAATCCTCACAGCTCTTTAAGCTTTCCATGTAAAAATGAATAATGGTAGTTCATCAGTAAGCAATGAAACAACTAGTGAAACAATGATCTTCTTCTTGTCTTCTTTGCCTATTACTCATGGTCAAAAGTTTGAAGTGGATTGTATAACATCTTTCTGTTCCGAACAAACTAATTCCATTATTTATAAATTATGGAAAGTGGTTCTTGATGTATGATTTCCCCCTCATACACCAGTGATTTTGATGCATGTACTGTGAAGTTCTAAATGCATGTGGTCAGCCTTTAACCTAGCATTGTTTCTTGTGTGTGGATATATATATATATATATATATATATATATATATATATATATATATATATATATATATATATATATATATAGATAGATAGATAGATAGAGAGAGAGAGAGGTTGGTAACAGGTAGCTCTCGATACATAGCTGGTACTGCCATCAATAGATCTGAAATGGAAGCAACTTGTGCACGCCATGCATGTATGGAAGCAGCTAGAGCAAGGTATTATCCAGCTGCTTCCAAGTTGGTAGATATGAAAAGATCAGATCTCCATCAGATCTAATGGTGGTGTTAGCAACTAGATGTGATCTAGCGCTTGCTGGTACAAGTTACTCTCTCTCTCTCTCTATATGTATATATATGTGCACATGTGTATTTATATATTGTATCTATATATCTATATTATATATATGGAGAAGCTCTTTTTTGTCTTCATAAAAATTTCTAATTGCCATATACAATTCGTAGTCAACAAATGAGGGTTCTCTTTATTCTCTTAATGTGTATGGAGAAGCTCTGGTAATAAGGTTTGAGAAACTAGATTGTGAGAATGTTAAAAGAGGACGAGGAAGACCATAAAAGTGTTAAAAAGAAATAATAAAAAAGGATCTAGTTGAGTTAACTGCTGCATATGATCGAACTCTATAGAAACAAAAAATCCATATAGCCGACCGATTTAGTATGAGAATTGTTGTTGTTGTGTATGCAGATTTTTTTTATCTTTTGCTGTTTGGCACATCAAGTTGAGAGACACAAACCACAAACCAGCGTGTCTCAAGGCTCACAATGCAAGTCATTTCTCTAAATTCATTGGAAGCATATTCTTTGTTTTTGCTTGGAAGACTTGTTTTTCACACAAGGATCATATTCTTGGAACTACTATTAGAAGAGTTTGATAGAAGGCCACAAAAAGCTAAAGGATTTAAGTTGAACAATTTTAAGTTTCTTGTGCCCAACGAAAAGCTAGACAATAATCTTTATCTCATATTCTTTACATGCGACAACAGCGACATGGAGCTTTGGGTACGAACATCGACATGGATCTCAGAGTTGATGTGTACCCAACTTTTCATGTACTGCGGTAGGCAGCACGTTGATGATTTTTGTACAATAAGTATTTCATTTATCTTTGCTAGGCAGCTTATAGATCACAGTTGAGTCTTAATCATATGAATGTGTTGAAGGTGAATGGATGCCGATTTGCATCAATCATTTCGTACGAAAGGATAGCAGAGATCAAGGTTCTCTAAGGGCTGATGATACATCTTGCGTCCTATAAATCCTTCATGCCTTATGACACTACATGATGAATTGTTGTGTTTGATGCATTGAATATTTGCATGTTGTGCTGCATATAAGGTTTTGATTATGCCTTCAAAACCAAATTGTGATTAACCAGATACTTTGACTAGCAGAACTGTACAGGGAAAATATGGGTTCTACCAATGAAGCACCGAGTTGGGCCGACTTGTGGGACAGCAACAATAACGGTGCGACTGTCGAATCAAAGTCCAAAGATCATGGTAGCAAGATGTCTGATGTGAACGCTAAGATGAAGGCTGCTGCATCGGTGAGTATGGAGAAAGCTAAAAGTGCAGCGGTTGTTAGTGCGCAGAAGGTCAAGAGTGGAACAAGAATTGGTATCAAATGGATGAAGACACAATACCAGAAGAGGACATCCAAATAAATATCACTAATGGTTTTGGTCTTCCAAGGAGATTATAATTCTCCTGCTGAAAACTCTTCTTCAGTCTTGTTTTATTAACTGCATGTATATGTGATTGGGGTTAACTTTGGGTTTCTTTTGATTGCGTCGAGACTCTACTCAAGAAATGCCTTCCTATTTACTAAAAACATATGTCATTACTCAATAGAAGCTCGCTTTTCTGATTTATGCACGTATTTTGGACACTTTAAAATCAACATTTGCTAGTAGAGAATCATTTTCTACTTAAGAAAAATGTTATTTGTTAATATATTCCAATATTACCATTTGTACATGTGGCAGTGGATGAGTAATTATCTCAATTTATAAATGTTTTTATGAATGAGTTGCTTTTATTTCATATCTTTAGAAACTTTTATTCACTTTAGGAAGCCGCATCAAATTCATTAGAAACTCATTTGGATACTTAAGTAACCAGCATTAAAATAAGAAAAGGTACCTGAACTTTCAAATAGCCTTTTGGTTCTTCACCAATACCACAGAAACTACCATGGTCATATCCTGCTCGGAGGAATATATGGTAGATATTACTAGTTAGTGAACTGAACAACATTTGGTGGAGCCAAGATTGAATAGGCAATCCTCTGAGTTACCAAAGATTTAGTCACCATTGTCTGATGCTTATCGGAATAAGAATTGCCTTCCTGTGCGTGCACTTGTTCTACCCCCCCATGAAGCACCAATTTTGGGGGTTCTGTAGCCTCACTAGGTTTCTCTCCAAACCCAGCAAGCAGTCTTGTTAACACCGTGTCAATACTGGGGACGTGAAAGGATTAATGACGACCTCATACCAAGAGCATCCTACGTTTAGGTCAAGGTAAACAACCCAAGCGAAGAAAACTCGATCCGTGTACACGAGCTAGCTTATGCTTCTGTATTTACCAACAAATTTTGCTCTAGTTCTCAAGTTGTTTGTTATTTCATAATGAGCTGACTTCGAACTCGTTCCGGATTGAATACTCCACACGTATCCCTAATTCATTTCTGTACAGGTTTACAAACGTTTTACTATGTGACCAATAGTTCACCGGAGTAGGATAGGAGATCAAAATCGTCGTTTCAGAATCCCATCCTCATCCCCGCGTTGGAGACCAAAAATTTCACCACTCCCCATGTCCCTGTCTCCGTGTGCCCCCATGTCCCTGTCTCCCCATCTCCCTTAATCCAACAATACTCATTTATGTACATAAACCACACAAATATATATAAACATATAAATCAGATTTATGTAAATAATATGTAAGCATTATAGGGGACGTCCACATTCAAATGCATGGAGAGTTTAAAACATATAAGTAGTTTACCAAAATCATAGAGTTTCAAACCCATAGGTTAGCTGGCCCAAAAGTTGTAGAATTTTAACCACAATAAGCCAGCTGGCACATTCTCTTTCTTTTTCTAACAAAACTACCATCAATGGGCAGCTACCGCTTAGGGAAAGTTGTCCGTTGGCAAGGGGCAGACCGTTTGGTGGTGGCGACTGAAAAAGAATTGGCTGAAAACTATCAATTTGGGTTGTCAAACTGACAACTGACTGGGGTCGACACAAGCGTGTCGTGTCATCCCCCGTCATGTCATGTGGGCTGGCTATGATACCAAGCCAAACACGGATAGGGTCCTTTGTAGAGACATGGATTGGGGACTAGTCTGGATCTTTAGAATTCATAACTGAATTCAATTCCATTTAATAGGATGAATCGAGATCCTTTAATTGGATCTAACTAGAACTATGAGGATCTAAATTAGATTTTGGGGTATTTCAGGTCTATTGGAGGTCTGAATTTGATGTGGTTTAAACCGTTGGATTCAAAATTGAATATAAAATATTAATATTATATTTTTGTCATGATTTGGAGACTAAATCAAGGTCATTAAGAGGGATTAGCATTATGATATTTGGATCTATATAGAAGTTCAGGTATGTGGATGTGTGCCCTCTTGAGATGCATGCTAGAGATAGTTTTATATATTTTTAAATGATGCATAAAATTATGAAATATTTGTTAATGCTTTGAAATGAATATACATGTGTTGATTTATTAAATAGAATTGGGCATGCCTAATTAAGTATATTGATGCATTGCATGAGTGTGTGAGTAAACTTTTAATGGGTATGGATCTACTTTCCATGACAATATGAGACATCATTTCATTGTAGATGGTTATACCCATTATTACTATCTCGGAGGTTATTGTTGTAGGCGAGCAATACATCATCAGATATGAATCTACTTCTATAATGGTATGAGATGCCGTTGGATTATAAATAGTTATACCAAGTAGTGCTAGCTCATTGATTACACTAGTTTCGCTTGTAGTTACATTGAATAGCTCATATCATGTGATATAATATGCATGGGTTTGGAACATGTGAAAATAGTCAACAAAGAGTAGAGAGTTTTATGTAAAATAAAACAATTTTAATATTTGATATTAATATGTAATTTTGATATTGTAATTGAACATATGATATAAATATCGAGGCATGAAGCCTAGGAGGTGGCCCCAAGTGATTCTCTTGGATATGGGAGATAGCCCTAGATTGAAATATATGTAAGTATTGTTGAGATTAATTGGGTGAATGTATGATTCAACTAGTGTAGTATTATTTAGATACTTTACCTTGTAGAATCGAGGGATTGGACTTGACGAGTCAGTGATTTGATCGTCGAGGTCCTTCGCCCAATGTGTTGAGGTTTTGTAGATGTAAAAATTTTATTCTGAAGTCTATGTAGAGACTTGAAATAAGTTTTCAATCTATGTCATTTGTGCGAGCGTGCCAACTAGTTTGCTTAAATTAACAAAGATTAATTTTCTGACTTCGTGTAGTGATTGTGGGGAAGCAAGATTTTTTTATCTTAGGATTTCTTGAACCGGCGCTCAAGGGTCAACCTAGACGCTTTGAGGATTGATTTGAACAAGGTGTGTGTTTCCAAAATTCACTTTCGAATCAACTTAATCAACCAAAAATATGCACTTGGCACATGAAAGGGAAATTTTCAAAGTTTTAAAAAAACAAAAACTGGTTCTATTTTCAGAACTTGTTTTTGGATTTTTCTGAACAGTTTTGGAATCTCCAAAATTCACAAAATTTTTATAGTAAGTAAACACAAAATATGGAGATTCTGGAACTATTATTTTTATTCTATTTTTTTGTGCTATGATTGTGCAGAATTAAATCAAGAATGTACATCTGCTTAGGCATTCAGAACTGATTTGTTACAGAAATACAGAGGTTTAAAGAAACGTATGTATCTTGGTGCACAGAGCTCCGATCTTTATGAAATTGATATTTTGGAAAGCTATGGATGTCAGATTTTCAATGAGATAAGTTTCACTGAAATTGGTTCATTACAGATAGAGTTATAGGATGATTACCTAAGCTCTATTGTAGAAAATATAGGTTTGACAGATTTGACTATGAATTTTTTTGATCTTTCTCAATTTTAATTATGTGGTTGAACGACCCTAAAATTCTTGAAAATTTTATCATATATAGGCTTGTGTGTGACGATTCAGTATAACAAATTTCATATCATTTGGAACAGAGAGACGGAAATGAAAAATAAAACATCAGATGTATACAGGATGTAGGAAACAGATTTTCGTGTTTAAAACATACATGAATACATTTCGTCCAAAATTAAAAGACTAATAAAAAAAAATTTATAAGTAAATAACTGAAGAAAATGAATTGAAATATATTTATAGCTTAACCATAGAGGGGATTAGAAGATATAAGAGAGTATATCGTATAGAGAGGTAGGAGAAACTTGAAGAAATGAAATGGACAACATGACTACGCTATTACATCATGGGGGGAGACAATTGCTCCATTAATACAACCCCTTTTAATTGAATGAGAATAAGGAGAGATCAAAGTAAATAAATGATGAGAATTAAACCTTGCAATCGGACCTGGATGAGTTAGGAAGGGATCGACTCGTTCCTTCTCCTCTCCTTTCTCTTCATCTCTATCTCTTTCTTTCCATCTCTTCCTCTCTCTCTTGCTGCAACTCTCCCTCTCTCTGTTAGGCTCTTTCCCCTCTTCCCTCCATGCTGGAAAACAACCTCCAAGATGCCTTTTTATAGGCTTTTGGTGGATCTCAAATTGGGCTTGAATGGGTCTTTTGGAACCCAATTCTTGACCCAACTCTTGGCTGGACCAAAACCTCTTCACGTGGGCTTATGGTGGTCCCATTTGGTCAAAGCAAACCCAGCCCCATGTGGCTAGGTAGGACAAGTGGCTCAGTCTAGCATGAGGCGGTCAAGTAGCTCGATCTAGCATGATGCGGTCAAGTGCAATCGGCTGGCCTTGTGCCGTCGGCTAGGTTCTCTTTGGGGCAGCCTTTGGTGCCTATTTCATGGAGTCGTGGCTTGGCTTTGTTCATATCTTCGGTCCTCCTTTAGTCCATGGCCTGATCTTCTTGAGCCCTTGCCTTAGGCTAGCCCATGTCTTAGTTTAAATCAACTTGTTCGTCTTTGAGTGTGACTCAAGTCTTAGCCCTTAGTCTTAGGCTTTTTATTCGGCCTAGCCTATCTTGGCTTCAACTTTCCTAGCCCGTTCGAGACTAGGTTCTTCGTCTTGGTCCACACTTAGTGAATGAGCTCGGTCCTTGCCTTCTTGTTGCCATTTTGAGATCGGATTGGGATGCTTCGATTCCGTTTTGGCCTTGAAATTGTGCCTTCTTTCAGGATCTTCGGCGGGCTTCGTCCATATCCTCTTTCGAACCAATCCTAATTTCATCTTTGTTTACATTTTTAAAACTTGATTTTGAAGCTTAAAACTTTAAATCTCAAAATCTTTGTTTTTAATATTTTATGAAATTTGTAGGCCGTATTTAAATCATGAATTTTTAAAAACAGCCTACTGTTTTGAAACATGCTTGAATATGTTTTTGCAAAACATTTTGGGGTGTTTATAGGTTTGAAGATCATGTTGCAGAACAAGAAGAGGGTTTGGGATGCTCTTATGGCATCGTTGGTGGTTGGATATAGTAGAAATTCTGAAACTAAATTTGTATTATTATTGAGTGCTTTAGTATGGATGCATCTTTGAAATGTTGATTTTTATTTAAAATTTTGATATAGATTTCTTATTATGATATATGATTTGAAACATGTCTTTAGTATGTAACTGCTATAGAGATATCACATTCACCTACGAGCACAATTGTGGTGCTCATATTTTATGTAAAATTTTAAGACCAAGTGAACATAAGCATACGACATTTGGAGTACTTTAAGGATAGAACTTTGACTTCCACTATGATATGGTAGGATTGGATGGGTTATTAAGGTTGATCTTGATTGTATATAAATAAATGAATGTGGATGTGTTATTTGTTCAATTGGGTTGTATCGCCATTGAATTGTCAATGGCTCATAGAATTTGGCCACATGGCATGGACCAGTCATATGTCCATGTCGGTCAAGCTATATGGGTCTTACAAAAGGTGGTATTAAAGCCTAGGTAGATTTGAGGCATAACGTGAAATAGTGATACTTGAAAAATCAAATTATTACACATAATGAATTTTCAGCTTTTTTTTATATGATGAAAGAGACAAAAGTAATAGCTTAGAATATTTTGATTTTGGATCATATGAGACTCAATATGAAATTTGTTGGAGTCAACAAGAGAGACTAAGAAAGAAAAATCAATTATTTGTTGAAATACGGAACGTATTAAGATACTGACCAATACATTTTTGACGAAAGTATTCCGATTCAGTCTTTATCTAGAGTTGAGTTACCAAAGAAGTACCAATATTTGTCTCGTTAACAAGGGTAATGGGTGCGTTTGACCTGTGCTTTCAGTTTTCTCATAAACAGTCCATCAGAGGTTCATTCGGGTGATCAGCTGGTAGATACCACTTGGTGGAATAATTCGAATCGGTTTTCCCAGACTGATCTTTCAGAAGAGGATTTTGTTTTGTTAAAAAATTTGAAATCATTTAAGTGTTTCGACATTTGAGAAAGATGCTTCGCATGAAATTTCATTGAAGAATTCTTTTGGCCAAATAGATGAAAAGTTTTTAAATGGAAACATCAATATCTGGAAGCAGAAGATTTTTAGAGTTGCACGTTAGCTCAATCCACCTATTTGTCTTCCTATGCAAACTAGCAAACTAAGGGATAGATTTTCCTATTTCACAAACATTGTGATATATATTGATAGATGGATAGATGGATAGATATATATTTATGGAGAGAGAGCCTAGTATATGCCAGCATATTTAGGTTATAGCATATATATATATATATATATATATATATATATATAT
This sequence comes from Brasenia schreberi, assembly GCA_036023115.1. Taxonomy (NCBI): domain Eukaryota; kingdom Viridiplantae; phylum Streptophyta; class Magnoliopsida; order Nymphaeales; family Cabombaceae; genus Brasenia; species Brasenia schreberi. The sequence goes on along the minus strand of JAYKKT010000079.1, from coordinate 8,592,544 downwards.
ATATATATATATATATATAAAGTAAATCTCAGACATTAGTTTTGTGTGACTACAATAACAACTAAGCCTTCTCCCATACTAGATGGGGTAGGTTACATCGATTCTTTGTTTTCACATAGCCCTATCATGTGTCATGTTAGCAATTAACTCACAATAAGCTAGATTATTCTTTATTGTTTCTTTCCAACACTTTTGTGGTCGTCCTCTACCTCTTTTACTACTTTTAAAATCTAGTTTTTCATACTTTCATATAAGTTCTTCATTTAATCTTCTTTCTATATGTTCAAACCATCTTAAACGATGTTTTCTCATTTTATCCTCTATTGGTGTCACTCCTAATTTGTTCCTAATAACCTCATTATGTATACGGTCTTCTCTGGTATGACCACTCATCCATCTCAATATCTTCAACTCATCCATCTCAATATCTTCATTTATGTCACAGACATCTTTTGTACATGTTGATGATTAACTGCCCAACACTCATAACCATAAAACATGGCAGGTCTAATTGCAACTCTATAATATTTACCTTTTAACTTTAATGGTATCTTTTTATTACAAAGAATACCTAATGCACCTCTGTATTTTAACCAACCAGCATTAATTTTATGTGTAACATCTCCATCAATTCTTCCATCACTATGAAAAATTGACCTTAGGTATTTAAAACTTTCCTTTTGGGAGATGCAGTGTGTGCCAATTTTAATTTCTATATCCTCTGACGTAACCAAATGATCAAACTTACATTCCATATATTCTACCTTTGTTCTACTAAATCGGAGGCCTTTGCTTTCTAATGTAGTTCCAATTTTATATTAACTTTTTTCTTAGACTCCTCCATTAATACAATGTCATCTACAAATAACATACACTAAGGTACTTCATCTTAAATATGTTTTGTTAACTTATTAATTACTATCATAAATAAGTATGGACTTAAAGTTGATCCTTGATGTAACCCAATATTAACTTCAAAGAAGTCTATCATTCCTTCATGAGTCCTCACATGTTTTTGCACCATCGTAAATGTCTCTTATAAGGTTAATGTATGTCAATGGGATACCTTTTTTTTTCAATGTTCTCCAAAGAACCTCTCTTGGTACCCTATCATAAGCTTTTTCTATATCAATAAATATCATGTGAAAGTTTTTCTTTTTTGCTCTAAAATGTTTCACAAGATGTCTCAAAAGGTAAATCACTTCAACAGTAGATCTGCTTGGAAAGAATCCAAATTGGTTCTTTATTATACTCGATACTTGTCTTAATCTACGTTTGATAATTCTTTCCCACCATTTTATAGTATGGCTCATTAACTTGATACCTCGATAATTCGCACAATTCTGAATGTCTCCCTTGTTCTTATATATGGATATAAGTGTACTCGCTCTCCATTCCTTGAGCATCTTTTGGTTTTTTCATATTTCATTAAATAGTCTTGTAAGTAAAGTGATTCTTATTTTTCCTAGGATTTCCAAAACTTGTATAGGAATATTGTTTGGTCCTACCGATTTCTCACCCTTCATATGTTTAAGAGTCTCTTTGGCTTCATTCTTTTGAATACGTCGGTAGAAATTGTGGTTTATATACTTTTCTGATTTTGCTAAATCTCTTAAGCTAATACTAACATCTTTATTTTTATTAAAAAGCTTATAAAAATAGTTTTTCCATCTATTTCTAATATCATCATTTGCCACTAGAATTTTTTCATCCTTGTCCTTGATGCATCTAACATAATTAAGATCTTTAGTTTTCTTATCTCTATCCCTACATATCCTAAAAATATCTTTTTCACCCTATTTTGAGTTGAGTTTTTTTATATAAATCCTCCCAAATTTTAGCTTTTGCTTCACTGATAGCCTTTTTCGCTTTCTTCTTTGCTTTCTTATAAGCCTCTAAAGTTTCACTAGTTTTCTTAGTATAATGTAATTTATAACATTCCCTCTTTGCCTTGATTTTATTTTAAACTACTTTACTCCACCACCAAGCTTCTTTTTGTGCCGGTACACCTCCCTTAGATACACCTAACACATCTTTCTTCACTTTCCTAATATGTAGTCATATTGTTCCACATATCATAGGGTATACCAATATAATTCCAAACATCTTCTTAAAGGACTTTTTGTTTAAATATATCTTCTTTCTCGCTTTTGAGGTTCCACCATTTAGCCCGAATAGCTCGATGCACCCTTTTCTTCTTTGTCTATTTTTTTATTTGTAAATCCATAACTAAAAGTCGATGTTGGGTGGTTAAGCTTTCTCTTGAAATTACCTTCCAATCTTTACAACACGCTCTATCTTTTTTTACAAATAAAGTAATCAATTTATGTTTGTGATAAGTCATTCTTATAAGTAATTAAATGTTCATCTCTTTTTTTGAAGATTGTATTGACTATAAGAGATCAAATGCCATAGCAAAATTTAAAATCTCCCTACCTTCCTCATTTATATCCCCAAAGCCAAAGTTTCCATGAATACCGTGATATCCTAATGCCTCTTTGCCGACATGTCTATTTAAGTCTTCTCCTAAACAAATCATCTCCC